>JAJPUD010023572.1:0-19808 GCA_023553655.1 Myrmecobius fasciatus
CACATGGTCAATTTTTGTATAAGTTCCATGGACTGCTGAGAAAAAAGTAAACTCCTTTCTGTCTCCATTTAATTTCCTCCAAAGATCTATCATACCTAACTTTTCTAACATTTTGTTTACCTCCTTAACTTCTTTCTTATTTATTTTGTGGTTTGATTTATCAAGTTCTGAGAGAGGGAGGTTGAGATCCCCCACTATTATAGTTTTGTTGTCTATTTCTTCTTGCATCTCTCTGAACTTTTCCTCTAGGAATTTCCATGCTATACCACTTGGTGCATATATGTTTAGTATTGATATTGCTTCATTATCTATGGTACCCTTTAGGAAGATAGAATTTCCTTCTTTGTCTCTTTTAATTAAGTCTATCTTTGCTTTTACTTGGTCTGAGATCAGGATTGCTACCCCTGCTTTTTTTTGTTCACCTGAAGCATAATAGATTCTGCTCCAGCCTTTTACCTTCGCCCTGTATGTATCTATGTTTTAGATGTATTTCTTGTATACAACATATTGTTGGATTCTGGTTTTTAATCCTGTCTGCTATCTGCTTCTGCTTTAAGGGAGAGTTCATTCCATTCACATTCACAGTTAAAATAACTAATTCTGTATTTCCTGCCATCTTATTTACCCTAACTTATGCTTTTCTCTTTCTTATCCCCTTTCCCTCCTTCCTACTATTTTGCTTTTGATAACCACTTCCCTCAAACAATTCTTCCCCTTTAGAGCCCCACCCACCCCTTTTTCTCCCCTTTCCCTCCTGTTTCCTTATAAGTACCTCTATTATTCCCTCAGAGCCAAATCTGATGATATGAAGATTAACACAATTCTCATTCCTCTCCCTTTTTCCCCTCAATCATTATAGGTTTTCTTTGCCTCTACATGTGATGTAATTTCCCTTATTTTACCTCCTTTTCCTCTTCTTCCAGTGTTATCCCTTTTCTACCTCTAATTTCTTTTTCAGTTTATCATATCATAATAATCATAAAATCACAATAATCATATCATAATAATCATAAAATCACAACAATCACATCATAATCATAATGTAATAATAGAGTCATAAAATCAACCTTCATTCTATAAGTATCTATAACATAAATATGGTTGTCAAGAGTTTTTTTTTTCTTGTTACCTTTTTATGTTTCTCTTGTGTTCTGTGTTTGTAGATCAAATTTTTTGTTCAGTTCTGGCCTTTTCAGTAGAAATAGGTGAAATTTTCCTATATCATTGAATGACCTTCTTCTTCCCTGGAAGATAATTCTCATTCTAGCTGGGTAACTTATTCTTGGCTGTAATCCAAGTTCCTTTGCCCTTCAGAATATCTGATTCCAGGCCCTTCGATCCTTCAAAGTAGAAGCTGCTAGGTGCTGTGTGATCCTAATTGTGGCTCCCCAATATTTAAATTGTTTCTTTCTGGCTTCCCGTAGTATCTTTTCCTTGGTATGATAGTTCTGGAATTTAGCCACGATATTTCTGGGGGACTTAATTTTTGGGTTTCTTTCAGGAGGTGATCGGTGGATTGTTTCAATAAGTATTTTGCCTTCTGGGTCTAAAATATCAGGGCAGTTTTCTTTTATGATTTCCTGGAAGATAGTGTCTAGGTTCTTTTTTTCATCATTGCTTTCAGGAAGCCCTATAATCCTTAGATTGTCTCTCCTAGATCTATTTTCCAGGTCAGTTGTTTTTCCTAGGAGATATTTCATGTTTTTCTCTATCTTTTCATTTCTTTTGTTTTTGTTTGACTGATTCTTGAAGTCTTGATGAGTCATTCATTTCCAATTGTTCGATTCTAATTTTTAATGTCTTATTTTCTTCAGTTACTGTTTTTAGTTCCTTTTGCAATTGACCATTTACATTTTTTTGTATAACCAATGTTTCTGATAAAGGTCTCATTTCTAAAACATATAAAGAACTGTGTCAAATTTATAAGAATACAAGTCATTCCCCAATTGATAAATGGTCAAAGGCTATGAACAAATGATTTTCAGATGGTGAAATTAAAGCCCTTTATAATTATATGAAAAAATGCTCTAAATCACTATTAATTAGAGAAATGCAAGTTAAGATAACCCTGAGGTACCACTCATACCTCTCAGATTGGCTAAGATGACAGGAAAGGATAATGATAAATGTTGGAGATGTTAGAAAACTGGGACACTGATACATTGTTGGTGAAGTTGTGAAATCATCCAATCATTCTGGAGACCCATCTGGAACTATGTCCAAAGGGCGATAAAATTGTATGTATCCTTTGACCCAGGAGTACGATTACTGGATCTATATCCCAAGGAAATCAAAAAGGAGGGAAAAGGAGCCACATATACAAAAATATTTGTAGCACCTCTTTTTGTGGTAGCAAAGAATTGGAAAAGGAGTGGTTGCCCATCAATTGGGGAATGGTTGAACAAGTTGTGGTACACAAAGGTATTGGAATATCATTGTTCTATAAAAAATTTATGAATGAGTTAATTATAGAAAGGCCTGGAAAGATTTACATGAACTGTTGCTGAGTGCAACAAGCAGAACCAGGAATACATTGTACACAATAACAACAAGAATGTGCGATGATCAACTATGAAAGGCTTGGTTCTTCTCAGTAGTTCAGTGATCCAAAATAGTCCCAATAGACTTTGGGCAGAAAATGCCATCCTCGATCAGAATAAGAACTAAAGAGACAGAATGTAAATCAACACATGCTATGTTCACTTCTTTTTTTCTGTTGTTTTTTTTTTAATGCCTCTTATAGTTTTTCCCTTTTGCCCTGATTTACTATTGAAACATAATTCATAAACAATGTGTATTAACAATAAATAATTTTTTTAAAAAAGAAAAAGAAATGGAGAAAGAAATTTGTGTTAAAGCTGAGCTCATTGTATATTTATTTGGTTCTTCCCTGACCCTTACCCTTACTCTTACCCTACACTTATCTGGAAAGAATGAGTTTGAAGTATTTTCAATTCTTTTTTTTTTTTTAACTTGTTTTTGTGAGGCAATTAGGGTTAACTCACTCAACTAGAAGTGTTTTGTGTCTGAGACCAGATTTGAACTCAGGTCCTCCTGATTCCACTGCATCATCTAGCTGCCTCAGCATATTCAATTCTTCTGAACAGTTGTAACTCCTACTCATAACCTTGGAGACAGAAGTATTCTTGAGGGCTCTTTCTCATACAGGAGTGAAGGGATAGGTTACATAGAACCATAAATAGCATATGGATGAGGAATACCTGCACCTTTGGTAGGAATAGCTAAAATATTCTACAGGAGACAATGTTCTCAGCAATATAAGTCACTTTTATGACTATTCCAGAAAAGGATGCATTTAGTACTTGGTATTGTAGGATTTGAATATAGTAATAATACCTAACATTTTAATAATCCTTTTAGGTTTGCAAAGTCCTTTATATATATCACCTTATATTTTTTCTCAAAATAACCTTGTGAAATAGCTACAACAGGCAATATTGTCCTCATTTTACAAATGAGATAATTAAGACTCAGGTAGATTAAGTGACTTGCCCTTTTTCAGATAGCTACAAGGTGTCGGTGTTAGGCTTTGAACTGTGATCTTCTTGATTGAAAGTATGAAAGTCAGAAAGCTTTTTAAAAAAATCTGGGAAAATGAAATATTCATGAAAATAATTTCATAGGTTTGCATTTATCTCTACTTATAGATCCCAGAAAATACAGAGAGGCAAAGATTATAGGATCTAAAGCTAGAAGGGATTTAAATGATGTATCATATAACTTCCTCTTTTTATAACTAAGAAAACTCTAAAAATGATGAGACACAGAGTTTAAATCTTAGCCAGAATCAACAGCTAAGTAAGAATTTTGGAATTCAATTTCTAATCTTCTATTTCCCAATCCACTCTTTTTTCCTACTCTTCCTCCTAACTACATTGTGTAACTCTTCTTTTTAGTGGGGAAATCAAATATACCTTTCAGGGTGGAACTTTTCTGGTTCGTCTGGTATTCTGGATTATGATGACACAAAGTGGATCATCATTGCTATCCCTGTCAGAATTATCAAGCTAAGGATAGCAATAGTTTGGTTTTTTTTAAGTAATCCTTTCAATCATGCCTACTACAGGGAACAGGCTGAGAATTTCATTCAGTAACCTATTTGGATATTCCATATGTACCAAAGCATCATATGTAATTGGTTCTTGAAAAGAGAAGAAACAGATATATGCAAATTGAGATCACAGATTAGATCTGACTTTTACCTGCTCTGTCATAAACTGAATGTATATGAGCTCCATTATACCCTGAGTGCTCAGAAAATTCTTTCTAGGGAAAAGTTATAAGAATGTTTACTTTATTGAATCCATATCAACTTGGGAATCAGTATAGTTCTCTATTAATTAAGCAATTCAAAATTTTCTTATTTTCTCAAAACAAGAAAAGTTTCTATATAAGTATTTTAGTAAAATGAGCCTTTAGAGCTTATAACAATCAAAAATGAATAAATAGCATTGGAAGTAGAAAAAAAGATATGCTGCAATCAATGTTTTCTTCTCCAATGGCTTTCAAGTAATTTCTGGAACAAATCAGATCAAGTCTGAAACCTAGAATTGATGATAAACAAGATTATAATCAACTAAGTCTACTTTTGCTACACACTTGAAACCTTGAGGTTTTCTTCAGCTAATCTTGACTACCCAGCTTCTACTCATTGCCATTCCTGCCTAGCTTTTCAAATTGATTGCTTTCTGATCAGCCTTTAGAAGTCTTAACTCTCAAAGCTATGACTGTTGGGACTCTCTAATATTCCTTGATAACAGTTTAATATGTTACAAGTCCTGGAGATATTTGCATTTTAATTGGTGTCATAAAAGTGGAAGAGACTCAAAGGAATGAATCTATAATGGTAAATTTAGAGATGTTAGAGGTAAGACAGAGTCATTCCTTATGTCCTTCAAATCAGATAAGATCAGCTCTTATTTTGTTCTGATGCTTCTGTACAATTCAGAGATGAAAGAGAGAGAGGTTTTATACACCTTGCCATTAATGACAGGTTGAATGAGAATATGAGAAGAGGAGAGAAGCAGCAAAGAAATTTGAGAAGAGGAAGAGAAGACAGAAGGAAAAAAAGGATGGAATGATAGATGGCAGGTGAGGAGTAGAGGATAGATGAAATGCCATCAAGACATAAATACTAGAAGAGATAAAAAAAAATAAGTGACGCTAAGTGGCGGAGGGTTGTCTTGAAGGGCCAGCCTAAACTGAATACAAATTATCTTTTTCACAATTTTTTCCAAGGTTGACACTGTTGTTGAGACTTCTGTAAATAGAATTTTAAGCACATCTTTTCTTATTGGCATCTAAATATATCTTTGCCTTTTTTAAAAAAAAAGTTATTTATTTAAAACTTAAATACAAAATAGAAAAAGACAGAAAAAGAGAAAAAAGTGTTGTGTCCAGCAGAATATCAGAAAGGATTCAAAATATGTAGCAATAAAATTCCATATCAAGAAAGCATATATAATAATAGAAGATATTGTATTTATAACTGTCCATCTTTTCTTGGCTTCCTTGGAGGTTTTATTTTGTTCTCTTCTGTATACTTTTTAATTTATTCTTTTCCCCTCCTTCATCCCCTCCCATTTCCCCAAGTAGCCTATAGTTAAACATGAATATATTCATGCACATATATATGTATATATCTTTGCCTTTTTAAACCATGCTCCAATAATGAGGAATTTATCCAATCAGTACTGGTCCTTGTGTCAAAGTGAGGCAAGTGGATGAATAGAAGGAGAATCTTTTTTTTTTAAAGCTTTTTATTTGCATAACACATGTATGGGTAGTTCTTCAACATTGATTCTTACAAAGTTTTCCTTTACAAATTTTCCTCCTAGTCCCCTTCCTTCCCCTCGATGGCAGGAAGTCCACTACATGTTAATTTTATTAAAATACTTGACAAGTCGAATATATGTATACATATTTCCATACTTATCTTGCTGTGCAAGAAAAATTGTATCTACATGAACAAAAAAAATCAGAAAAAGGAAACACAATGCAAGCAACCATCAATAGAGAGCATGAAAATGATATGTTGTAGTCCACATTTCGTATCCCTCTCTCTGGGTGTATATGGCTTTCTTCACTGAACAATTGGAACTGGTTTGAAACATTTCATTGTTGAAGAGAGCCATGTCCATCAGAATTGATCATCATATAGTATTGTTGTTGCCGTGTATAATGTTCTCCTGGTTCTGCTGATTTCACTCAGTATCAGTTCATGCAAGTCTCTCCAGGCCTCTCTGAAATCGTCCTGCTGGTCATTTCTTACAGAATAATAATATTCCATAACATTCATATACCATAATTTATTCAGCCACTCTCCAATTGATGGGCATCCATTCAGTTTCCAGTTTCTAGCCACTACAAAAAGGGCTGCCACAAACATTCTTGCACACGTGGGGCCCTTTCTAGAAGGAGAATCTTTATTTCCTTTGTCCTCTTACCTTGTTGGACAAAATTCCATCCATCTGATCTTGAAGTCTCTGTTGTGTTTCAGGGTATGTATAAAAAAATGAAGAGAAGACTTGAGAACTTCATGGGCCGCAAAAAAGAAAAATAACAGATTAGACCAGAATTTTATTGTTACTTAATCTGAAATAGTGGCAAATGAAATATTCAGATGGAGTCATTGTGCATTTGTTATATCCTTCAGCCAACTCATAAATATTCAGCAAAAGAATCTCCCTGTCCCTCTTGAATTCCTAGAAAAATATTTGGGTGCATATGATGAAAACTTTTGACATAATGAATATCACCACAAAGCACACAAAAGACTAGTTCTAAAATAAGATTGTGGAGCTCCTTATTCTCCAGATCTTTGCTATTCTCAAACATCTTTCTCCTCACTTGTTTGCCAGAAAGTACTAAAATGACCTCTGCCACTTCAAGGAACTCTTTCTTTTTCTTTTTTTTTCTAATATGCCATTTCATAAAACAAATGAATTAGAAGTATATAATAGTTTAGGGAAGACTTGACAAATGTTTCTGCTAGATGCTTAATGTGGGAGTGAAAAGAATGGGACATGTATGATAAAATTTTGAAGAACAATGATAGTATGAAAGCTGAAAGAAATCATAAGAGTCATGTAGTCCAATTCTATAGTTTTTCAGATGGGGAAACTGAGGGCTGAAAGGTCAAGCGACTTGTTCAAAGTCTGATAGAGAGGAGAGGAAGGTTTGAACCTAGGTCCTCTAACATTTGAAACATTACTCTGTCCAATCTGGCATCCCATTGCTAGTGGACTCCATGAGGGACAGGGGTGTCAAGATTATTAATTAATGTAGCCTACATTCACAAAGTGTCTTGTAGTAATACTTTATCTTTGCAGTTTCATTTGACCCTCATAGCAAGTGTGGGAGATTGGCACTACAAGACTGTTTCTCCTCATTCTTCAGATAAGAAAATTAAGGCTCAGAAAAATGAAACTATTTTGACATTAATGAGTTCAATAAATGATCAATACTAGAATCCAAGACTTTTTCTCCCTACCACTAACAAGTCCATTGACCCTGCCATTAAAACTGCCTCGCTGAGGTTGATTTCCAGTTAAAAAAAAAAACCTGAGAGAAAGGAGTGAGATGAAAGAGACTATATTTTCTTACTTGTTTTTCGAAATCCCTTTTGAGCCTTTCTATGGTCTGAGGCCAATTCTTATTTTTTCTTGGAGGTTTTGGATGTCGGAGCTTTGACTCTGCTATCTTTTTCCGAGTATATGTTTTGATCTTCCTTATCACCATAGTAATTTCCTATGATCAGAATCTCTTTCTGTTGTTTGCTTATTTTCCCAGCCTATTATTTGAGTTTTAACTCTTTTTTTAAAAGGAGGGCTCTGTTTCTAGGTGGAAGATGCAATGTTGCAAGTTTTAGGAGTTTTGTACAGCTGTTTTCAGAGATCCTTTAAGAGATCTGTAAGTTTTCAGTTTTTCCAAGATGGTGTGATCCAAGAAGTGTGTTTACTAATCTCCTAGTCTGTGCTCTTTTCTTCCCTGGAACTGTGAGGAGGATCCTCATGTACTCTGACTATACATTCTAGTGTGCTAGTGCTTCTCTTTGCCCTAAGACTGTGTGCAGGTACTGCAACATGGATTTGAGTACAGGTAAAGCAACAGAGTCCTGCTTCAGTGCTAGCAAAGAGATTCCTGTAATCTCCTTCTCACTAGCTGTTCAATCTCCCTTACTGTCTGTGGGCTAGGACTTCCAGAAGCCACAGCCCTGTCTGCTGCTGATTCAGTGACTCCCAGAGCCCTCTCCTAGTTTGCTGGCATTTCCATTCACCCTAGTTTGATGAACCTTTTCTGCCAACCTTCCAAGTCATCTTTGGTGTCTGTGGGCTGAGAAGTCTGGAAAATGCCACTCCTGCCCCAAGGTCTGCTCCTGGTTTGCTGGGGCTTGGGTTGTACTGCCACAGCCTAATCCAGACTGAGGTTCAGTCCCATCTGACAGATCTTTCCTGTTGATCTTCTAAATTGTCTTTGACTGGAAAATTGTTCAACTCCATCTTTTTGTGGGTTCTAATGCTTGTAAATTTGTTTAGAGTCATTATTTAAAGGTATTTGGAGGGGTTTCAGGGAGAGCTTAGATGAGACCCTGCTCTTATTCTGCCTCCTGTATGTTGTCTATAGATAATGATAGTTTTTCCTATGAAGAAAATTAATGTCAATGCTTTATCATTTGATTATTAGTATTAAAATGACAATTCTTTTCCAAACATCCCTGCCTTGACCTTTCCATCTAGCTTTGAGAGAGATGTCTCAGTTTAGAAAATATCTTGTCTGGGGCTTTCTGTTTTTCCCATAAACAGAAGTCAAATTTAACTAGTCCGTGCTACCAAAGGTCATCCTTGGTCCTGGCTTTGGCTGACTTGGCTCACAAAAGAAAAACCTAATCGTGTATATCCCAAAATGAGTGGTTCTCGTTTTATAAAGCATTTTCAATTTATTATCTCACTTGAGCTTTAACATGTAATGGTGAGAAATGGGTTGTTTTTTGTTGTTTGTTGTTGTTATTATTCTAATTTTGCAGATGAAGAACTGGGAACTCACTAAGGTTAAGTGACTTGAGCAGAGTCACAGAACTAGTGTTTATGACAGTATTCTAGTATATATTTTCTTAACTCCCAGTCAAGTTCTATCTACAATGCAAGATTTGTAATAATTTGGTTATATCTCAGGATCACTTCAGTGGATGCAAGAGCTCTTCAATGTAGCGGTTTCTTCTAGGAAAGACTATGCCTTCTCATCATATGTGATTCTTACTCAAATCATCCCACAAATCCTCTATAAAAAGTTTATACAAAATACCTGGGGATATTTTCTAGATCTCTTGATATTGTTCAGTATTAATCATTCATTATCTCTTCTTCTTATGATTAGTCCATCTTCTCTGCTCATTACACATCCCTTTATGAATTTAGTGATGGATAGGATTGTATCTTACACATGAATTTATTATTATTATTTTTAATAATAGCTTTTTACTTTTCCAAATATATACAAAGATAGTTTTCAACATTCACCTTTGCAAAATCTTGTTTTCCAAATTTTTCTCCCTCACTCCTCTCCTCTTCCCTCCTCTAGTTTAGCAAGCAATCCAATATAGGTTAAACACATTCCGTTCTTCTAAACATTTTCATATTCACCATGCTGCACAAGAAAAACAGATCAAAAAGGGGAAAACGAGAAGGAAATAATGTAAACAAACAAATGAACAACAACAACGAAGATGAAAATACTATGCTTTGATCCATATTCAGTCTCTACTTCTGTCTCTGGATAGGATGGCTCTTTCCATCATAAGTCTTTTGGAATTTCCTTGAATCACCTCATTACTGAAAACAAACATGTCCATCAGAGTTGATCATCACAAAATCTTATTGTTGTTGTGTACTATGTACTCTTTTTTCTTCTCACTTCACTTAGCATCAGTTCATGTAAATCTTTCCAGGCTTTTAAAAAATTAGTCTTGCTCATCATTTCTTATAGAACAATAATATCCCATTACATTCATATACCATAACTTATTCAGCCACTCCTCAACTGATGGGCATCCCACTTGATTTTCAATTCCTTGCCACTACAAAAAGAGCAGCTACAAATATTTTTGCACATGTGAATCTTTCACCCTTTTCCATGATTTGAGTGGTTTTCCTTACCCAGATTGGTACTAGCAGCTTGCAACTTATGACAAAGCCTTATTCTCAGCTTTCCTTTCTCTTCTCCAATGGAAGGGATTATTATCTCTTTGCCCACACCCTTACTAAATGTCTAACAATTAAGACTGTCTTTTGCTTGCCAGGGTGGCTCCTATAAGAAGAAAGACACAGGATGTAAGGAGGCCCAGACACTCTCTTGTCTTTTATCATCAAGAGAGATTTATCTCACTGTCTAATTAATAAATTAATTTTTTTTGTATCCAAAAATTTGTCTCTCAAAATTTTATATTCTGCACCTACAAGCAAGAGAAACTTAGATTTCAGACATGGTATCCTTTTCCTTCCCTAACTGATCACAAAGAGACAAGATCCAAGTGAGGGGATAAAGTAGAATCATAAGATATAAGGGTAGAAGGGAACTTAGAGATTATCTGAATTAACAGTTTTCCTTAACTAATGAAAAAAAATTGGCCATAAAGTTATGTGATGATCAACTATGACGGACTTGGCTGTTTTCAACAATGAGATGATTCACGTCAGTTCCAATAGATTTGTGATGGAATAAATTCATTTGCATCCAGAAAGAGGACTATGAGATCTGAATGTGGAACACAATGTAGTATTTTCACCTTTTTTAGCTATTGTTTGCCTGCTTGGTTTTTTCTTTCTCATATTTTTTCCTTTTTGATGTGATTTTTCTTGTGCAGCATAATAAATGTGGAAATATGTTCAGAATTCCCCCTTTAAGCTATATTGGATTAATTGCTGTCTAGAGAAAGGAGGAGGTGAGGAGAGAGGGAGAAACATTCGAAATGCAAAGTTTTGCAAAGGTGGATGTTGAAAACGTATGTTTTTTGAAAAAGAAAAAGCTATTATGAAAATAACATCATAGCAAATTGGGTAATTTTCGTATTCAGATGATGTCATGAAAATCTCAATATGTCAGTACCTTATCTGATTCTGATAATCAACTTAACATTTATGAGAGTGAGACTCTGAATTTTTAGAAATCTGGAAGTCCCTCATCAGCTACAGGAAATCTACTCAGAGCTAGAAACCAAATGAAAAACAGTAGTGATAGAAAACCACTTGGAAGGTCAGAAATTACCTATAAATAGAGCAAGTTAATGTCTATGAGGCAGGATGGATAACTGAAGAACTGCTTGATTTAAGGCAGTTTTTGCCTTTGGTTAAGTGACAGAATTTCTTCCAGAGGCACTTGCACCAAGGACTTTGGAGATTTAAGGAAATTGAATCTCATGAACCTAAAAGTCTAAAAATCAGATAGATGGATGAAGCTAAAAAAACATTCTGTTCCAGATATAAAGTCAGTGTTATGGATGACAAAGGATTACTAAAGAGCTTAAGGGAAAAAAATTAAGCTGATATCGAGAGATGAATTTTCTATAGTTTGAGTAAAAGGCTAGAAAGATATCACTTCAAGGGTTAATATAGAAATGGCCACGACTAGTCACAATTTTCTTACAGCTTAATCATTAGCTTCGGGGTTGCCAAATAAAATCCATCTCATCATGGCTAACTGAATGATATGTCTCTCCAAACTCAGTTAGACTGGTCTTGGACTAGCAGATATAGAATGTACTAAAAGATTCATGTTCTAAAACTTTGCAGCTTGTTTGTGTCTACAATAGCTTGTATTCTGCTGATCTAGCCTGCAAGAACCCAGGTTACAGCTGGCCCACACTGAGACTTCATAGTTATACCTTAGTAAGTAAAAAAGAAAAAAAAACAGCCCAAATGGGAAAATTTAAATATAATGTTACTGATCTTATTACTATGTCCATGCCTTTGATACGATCAGAAAGGTTTGGAGGTTTGTTTTGTGGAACTTATAAGTTAAAGAGAGGAGTACATTTCCTCAAGGAGGGAAGAGATATCCCTACATTTATTATACACTAATTATATATCTTATCCCCACCTACTAGGCTTTAAGTTGAATGAGCTCTGGTATAGTGTCTTCTCTCTTTTTGCATACCCAAATACATAGATCACACCTTCTGGAAAACATTAAGTAATATGATCATGGGTTCATAAAGTCAGAGCTGGAGGGACTTTAGAAGTGATTAAGTCCTACTTCAAGTTCAGAAGGTGCTTAGAATTGTTTTCCAACAGAAATTGAATTAAAATTTAAGTGAACAAGGGTGAATGTCAGATGAAATGGAACACAAATTCTGTTTACTCTATTTTAGCATAAAAGGTACACCTATTGTGGGGCAGCTAGGTGGCGCAGTGGATAGAGCACCAGCCCTGAAGTCAGGAGGACCTGAGTTCAAATCTGGTCTCAGACACGTAACAGCTGTGTGACCCTGGGCAAGTCACTTAACCCCAATTGCCTCAGCAACAACAACAACAACAAAAAAAGGTACACCTATTCCTGTTCTAAACATTGGGGAGATCTATTTACCTTACTTACAGCTTTCTTTCATCTTTCCTCCTTTTTTTGAAGAAATTGGGGCTAAGTGACTTGCCCAGAGTCACACAGCTAGTCACACATACACTAACACACAGTTAAGTGTATGAGGCCAGATTTGAACTCAGACTATTCTGACTCCAGGACAGGTCCTCTATTCAGTGGGTCAGGTAGTTGCCCCTTTGCTTTATTTTTGAAATTACTTTTGCAAAAAAAAAACCTTCTGTATCTGTGGGCATCAGAGTTGTATCCAATTTTTAAAACACAAGTACAAGTAATGGAAATAATCCTGAAGGAAAAAAAAATCTTTGTGAAACTAGAATTTTATGAGAGATGTTAACACCTTTCTCTGGAGTATATTTCTTTGCTTATTGCTTAAGTTAATATTTTTAGTACAAAATGGAATAAGATTGGTGATAATAGTTATCTTTGTTTTACCCTGATCTTATTGGGAATGCTTCCAGCTTATCTCTATTACATATAATGCTTATGATAGTTTTAGATAGATGCTACTTATCATTTTAAGGAAAACTCCATTTATTCTGATGCTCTCTAGTATTTTTTATTAGAAATAGGTGCTGCATTTTGTCAAAGGCTCTTTCTGCATCTATTGAAATAATCACATGATTTCTGTTAGTTTTATTATTGATATGGTCAATTATCCCTCTAGTTTTCCTGATATTGAACCAATCTTACATTACTAGTATAGATCCCACATTTATCCTGGTGGGCTACCATTGAGACGCAGAACTGATTCTTCCCATGAGGACACACCAAATTATTACTGTTATGATAGCAAAACCTTTGGCATCATCACACCACAGCTATATTCATCTGCTGAATGTTCACTTCTTTCAATGTACCATTTGTTTATCAGAAATTCAAAGTACTTCTTGATCAAGCTAATGCTTGGTTTAACCTGAGCTTGTGACTAACTAAAATCCATCTGAATCAGAGCATTATACCAGAACACTTTTCTACCTTTCATGATGCAGATTATAACAGTCTGGTGGTACAGTCTTTTCTCTTCATCTACTTCTAACACTTCTAATCTGTTCCATCTTTTGTGGTGTGTCTTTTTGCATTGATGTGATAATTTTAAATTTTGTTCTTTTACTGCAGATGTTCATATTTAATGAAAAGATAGGATCTGCATCTGTGCCTTCCTTTTCTGAATCATGGTTAATCATTTTTTCATCGAGTAATGATTTAATGGTTTGGCTAATTTCTTTTCATTCATCTGTGTGATGTCATGAAGCTCTTTGAAACTGACAGTTTTGCTATTGTTAAAAGCAGGTAGTGCTGCCATTTGGTATGCCATCATCATGGCCATATAGGATTTGGACAAATAATTCATTTTAACTTCATCTGTACCATGATAAGGTAACCCTTTAAGCCTTTTTTGCTGAAATACTGATTGCAAAGTAATCTAAAGATCTTTATACTTTTTTTCTAGTTCTTGAGTGATGGAACATGCAGAGGAAAGAGGCTATATATCAGCCTTTAGGCCATATGTGTGAAATCCAATTCTCAAATTGATTATATTGTCCAGAATATGGTTAGTTTTAATTTATAAGTGAAGGCTAAATTACATATAACTGTTAGGGAAACATGAGAAAAATAATTATATATAAACCCTAAGTTGTGGTCAGTTAAGTTTGCTATTTGAGGTAAATCTTTAAATGCATGTAATCTGATTTTGTTTTGAGTTTGATTTCAGATATGGTTGTTTGAAATATTGTTAAATCAGTAGTCCACTAGTCAAGGAGAAAATGGCACATATTGAAGTCTGAGAATGGCTGCAGGCTACAACATCTATTCCTAGAAAAACATGAGGGGAAATCTTGGAATAATCTAACAAAATTCTCTTTTCTCTGTTTCCTCATTGTGCTATTTATTTATTTTTGTGAAGAGGAAATTTTCTCACCTGATTAATCCTGAGCCTGTCTTTTTATACTCTGTGAATGACGTATAGTTTTGCTACATATTTGACTGTCAGATATAACTTGTACCTGGAATCAAATAGAGCCAAGGAAGATTTTTTTCTTCTATTATAAAAAACAACCTCAATCCTTTTTACTTACCCAGCAGATTTCTATAATCAGGGCAGATGAGCAGTAGAAGTTTTTTAAGTTCAGCATTATCCTATTAATTAATAGAATAATATTGGAATATCTTTGAGTCAAGATAACAGGATAAAATTTTAATCTGTAATTATGACCAAATTATAATGACATCTTCCTAAAGGGGAAGGGAGAAGAAAATTAGAGAAAGTTGTAATATGAAAGTTTTCCAATAAAATGGAAGAGTAAATTTTAAGATTTGATTGTTTTAGTAATAAGTTATCAATGTTGAATTAAGGATTTTAAATTTAAAATTGCATTAAGTAAATGAAATTATTTTCCCAACTGAAAGTATCTATCTGATCATTTAAATATTATTTATTTAATATTTCTCCCTAGTTACATTCAAAACATTTTTTAACATTTATTTTTAAAATTTTTGAGTTCTAGGGGCTCTTTTTTATCCCCATCCACAACTAAGAAACCGCATGTGAAATTATGCAAAACATTTCTATAAAAGTCAAGTTGTGAAATAAAACAGATTTCCCACCCTAATGAAAATAAAAATCCTCAAGAAAAATTAAGTTAAAAAAGAGAGAGATAGAAAAGAGAGAATGCTTTAATCTGTATTCAGACACAATCAGTTCTTTCTCTGGGTATGGATAGGATTTTTCATCATAAATCCTTTAGAGTTGTCATGGATGATTATACTACTGAGGATAATAAATTAATTTACAGTGGTCATCCCAGAACATTGTTGTTATTTTAATATACTGTACATTTCACTTTGCTTGAGTTCATATAAGACTTTCCAAGTTGTTGTTTCATCATTTCTCATAGAATAATAATATTTCATCACAAACACATACTACATTTTATTGAGTCATTTATGGGCATTCCCTCAATTTCCAATTTTTTTTTGCTGTTATGAATTTTTGGTACATATATGTCATTTTTCTTTTTTAAAAAAATCTCTTTTGTTATTCAAGCCTAGCAGTAGTGTTGTTAGGTCAAAGGATATGCAGGAATTTATAGCCCTTCGGGCACAGATCATATCTCTTCATAATTTATCAATTGGGACATGGCTCTTATTTTTTTTTTAATTTTCCACAGTTTTCTCTATGTTTGAGAAATGAGGTCTTATCAGAGAAACTTGCTTTGAAATTCTTTTTGTAATTACTATTGCTAACTATATTTCCTTCCTCCCCCATTTATTCTCTCTTTACTTTCATCTTGTCCCAACTCAAAAGTGTTTTGGTACTGATCACTCCCTCTCCCAATGTGCTCTCTCTTTTATTACCCTTTCCCCATCCTGTATCTCATTCCTCTCCTATTTTTCTGTAAGGTAAGATAGATTTCTATACCCATATTGAGTGTGTATATTATTTCCTCTTTGAGACAATAAGAGTAAGTTTCAATCACCCTCTTTTCCCCCTCTTTCCCCTCACTATAAAAGCTTTTTCTTTTCTCTTGTGCTGGTGCAGCCTGTGCTGGGATTGCGAATTGGACTCCTGGTTACACAGGTCTTTTCTTCCAATCTTCCAGGTCCTCTTTAGTGTCTTTGGGTTTAGAAGTCTAGAAGCCACCAGAACTGCTATTGATTCAGAGGTTGGGCTGGGGCCAGGGGCTGCTGGTGCAACCTGCACTGGAACTGCTCACTGGCCTCCCACCCTCATTTCACAGACCTTTTCTGTTGAGTTTTTTGCCTTCAGCTGGAAAATGTTCTGCTCCATCTTTTTGGGTGGTTTGATGCTCTAAAATTTGTTCAGAGTCATCATTTAAAGAACTTTGGAGCAGTTTGGGAGAAAGGTTGGGCAAGTTCTTGCCTTTCTCTGCCATCTTGGCTTTGCCTCCTATATGATCATTTTAAAAGACAGATTTCATTTTACATGTCAGATAGATGCTCAGGATTTTTTTAAAAAAGATTTTTATATCAGGTACAGGATTTAGGTAAAGAAAAATAGCAAGTGGTATTTAAAAACAGAAATTCTCAACAGTCTTAGGTGAATTATGGGTTCCTAATTTGATGTTCTTTGTATAGCTCTGTTAATCAGATTAGCTATATAAGGTTTGAACTAGTTTTCATCATATGAACTAGTTATTAAAAAGCCAAATTTGAGAAGTTATATTAAATTGTATTGTCTTATTACTAGCAGGTTTTATTTTTAATGATATTTTATATTTCCCCAATTATATGTAAAAACAATTTTTAGCATTTATTTTTTAAGGTTTCAATACCAAATGTTGTCCTTTATTTTCTCCTCTCTTCTATTCCTGAGGTAGTAAGGCATCTGATTATAGATTATACATGTGCAATCATGTAAAACATTTCCCTTTTAGTCATTTTGTGAAAGAAAACTCAACCCTCCTTTCCTTCTTTCTTCCCCCACAACAAAAAATAAATATGCTTCAGGCTGTATTCAGAAGCTTAATAGTTCTTTCTCTGGAGTCAGCATTTTTCATCATTTGTCCTTTGGAATTGTCTGTAATCATTGTACTGCTGAGAATAGCTAAGTCACTTACTATTTTTCATTATGCACTATGACTGTTATTGTGTACAATATTCTCTTGGTTCTGCTCACTTTACTATGTATCACTTTATCCAAGTCTTTTCAGGTTTTTTCTGAAATCACTTTGCTTGTCATTTTTTAATTCCATTACAATCATATACCACAATTTGTTCAGCCATTCCCCAATTTCCATTTCTTAGACAGGACAAAAAGAGCTGCTATATTTTTATACAAATAAGTCATTTCTCTTTTCTTTAAAGTCTCTTTGGGATACAGAACCATAGTGCTATTATTAGGTCAAAGGCATAAACAGTTTATTAATAGCCCTTTGGGCATAGTTCCCTCTTGCACTCTAGAACAGTTGAATCAGTTCACAACTCCATCAACAATACATTAATGTTCCAGTTTTCCACATCAACTCCAACATTTATCATTTTCTTTTTCTGCCATATTAACTGATACGATAGGTGTGATGTGGTACCTCAGATTTTAAAAAATTTGTATGTATCATTTTAAGGAAAGCTTCCTTCATTTATCCTTTTGCTCTCTACCATTTTTTGTTTCTTGGTGTTATTTTCATGTTTTGACAACTTATTTTTTTAAGTTAAAAAATCTGTTTACAATTAACAAATTTTTTTTTCTCTTCCTGCTACTCTCATTCTAAAACAATTAGGGAATACAAAGGCTTCATAACAATTATTCATAGTCAAACAAAACACATTCCTATATTGGCCATGTTCAAAAATCATTTCCTCAATCAATGAATTTATTACCTCCCTATCAGGAGGTTGGTAGCTTGCCCTCATTAGACCATTGCATTGATTGAAGGTCTTAAGTCTTTTAAAATTGCTTATTTTCACAATGTTGTTATTGTGTGAATTCATCTCTGCATCAATTCACCTGCTAAGTATCAGGCTTATGAATTTGACTATACATAAACCTATGTACTCAGCAACCCACCAAATGATTAACACTATACATTCTGATAGAAGTAGAGTAAATCATGGAACTGAGAAGAAATGAGATATGCCCCTCACTTACATACTCTAGACTCTCATGTCATTATGTCATCTTTCTCATTCACATCATACAATTTTTGTGACTACCCAGACCAAAAATTAACTTCTCTTGTTATCATTACTCCATTATATATGCTCACTCCTCCTTCTAGTGTTTTTAATAGGAACAAATGCTGTATTTTGACAAACTTTTTCTGTGTCTATTATGATAATTATATTATTTCTGTCAACTTTGTTATTGATGTGTTCAATTATGCTGATAATTTCCTTAATATTGAACCAATCCTGCTATAAATTCCACTTGGTCAAAATAATATGATCCTTGTGATAAGTTGTAATTTCCTTGATAGTATTTTATTTAATTTTTTTCCATCAATTTTTTTGCATTAGGGAAATTGGTCTTTAGTTTTCTTTCTCTGTTTTTATTGTTTTTGCTTTAGATATTAGCATCATATTTGTGTTGTAAAAGCAATTTGGTAAGAATCCTTTTAGACCTATTTTTTCAAATAGTTTATATAATACTGGGATTAATAGTTTTTAAATGTTTAGTAAAATTCACATGTGACTCCATCGGATACTGGGAATTTTTCCCTTAGGAGTTTCATAAATGACTTGTTTAATTTCTTTTCCTAAGATAGGACTATTTAACTATTCTATCTCCTCTATTAATTTAGACAATTTATATTTTTAGTAAGTACTCATCCATATCACTAAGATAGTCAGATTTATTGGTATATAGTAGAGCAAATTAACTCCTACTGGAAGATTTTAGTAGAATTACCTAAGAATCTCTAAAAGTGATTTGGAAACTTCAGAAATATCCTGAAAATGAAGTCTGTTCCAGAGTGTCCAAGAAAAGATATTTTCAGGAACGAGATCACTTCATGGAATATTTGGGACTCAGCACAAAATGTGAGGATTAAATGGGCAATAATTACCTAGTATTAGAGTTATCGTGGGATAAATTGATCAGTATTGCTTCCTCCTATCCCTCCATCTTGGATATTCTATTTCTGACTTTTATTTCTCAATGTTGACCCTTGTTGCACTGTTTTCTACTTTGAAATCCCTTGTTCCCTTCTTCTATTGACAATTATGCCTTGCCAAATTTCAACCATGGATTACTCATATGCTAACACTTCCTTTATGCTAAACAATACTAATGGAAATCACACAACCAAGCTAACAGGCTCTACTTTGGATTTATTTACTTTTTTCTTATCTCATTTAAGTACTCACTTCAGCAGGGCAGTTCTTATAAACTTTCTTTGATGATTTTCTATCAAACTCCCCAGAATTGGATTCCAACCTTCTTTTTTCTCTTCAAGCTGGCCTCCTTCCCAGTATAAGGTCTCACTTCATACTTTGACAAGAAAATCAAGGTCATTGATTTGTAACACCATCTTCCCCTCTCTTCAGTATCTCAATTTCCTTGCCAACATTTTTTGTTCTTTCCACCTTTACTACAGCCTAACGAAATGGAAGAATTTTCTCTCATAGTTTTACAAACTATGTCAATTCACATATATTAACAATTTCAGTTAAAAGAATTCTAAATAGGGGCGGAGCCAAGATGGCGGAGTGAAAAGGTGACTTTCTGCCTCTCCTCC
>JAJPUD010023573.1:0-11316 GCA_023553655.1 Myrmecobius fasciatus
TTTAAGTAAATTAGAGGAATGTAATATAGTTTACCTCTCAGACCTATGGAGATGGAATAAATTTATGTCCAAAGAAGAACTGGAACTCTTAATTGAAAACCAAATAGATAACTTTCACTATATTAAGTTAAAAAGTTTTTGTGCAAACAAATCCAATGCAGTCAAGATTAGGAGGGAAGCAATAAATTGGGAAATCATCTTTACATTTAAGGGTTCTGATAAAGGTCTCATCTCTAAAATATATAGACAATTGTCTCATATTTATAAAATTTAAGCCATTCTCCAATCGATACATGGTCAAAGTATATGAACAGACAATTTTCAGAGGATGAAATTAAAACTATTTGTAGTCATATGAAAAGGTGCTCCAAATCACTGTTGATCAGAGAAATGCAAATCAAGACAACCCTGAGGTACCACTACATGCCTGTCAGATTGAATAAAATGACAGGAAAAGTTAATGATGAATGTTGGAGGGGATGTGGGAAAACTGGGACACTGATACATTGTTGGTGGAGTTGTAAATGGATATAGCCATTCTGGAGAGCAATTTGGAACTATGCTCAAAAAGTTATCAAACTGTGCATACCCTTTGACCCAGCAACATTTCTATTAGGCTTATATCTCAAAGAAATCATAAACGAAGGAAAGGCCACCACATGTGCAAGAATGTTTGTGGTAGCCCTTTTTATAGTGGCTAGAAACTGGAAACTGCATAGATGCCCTTCAATTGGAGAATGGCTGAATAAATTATGGTATATGAATATTATGAAATATTATTGTTCTGTAAGAAATGACCAGCAAGATGATTTCAGAGAGGCCTGGAGAGACTTGCATGAACTGATGCTGAGTGAAATGAGCAGAACCAGGAGATCATTATACACAGCAACAACAAGACTATATGACGATCAATTCTGATGGACATGGCTCTCTTCAACAATGAAATGTTTCAAACCAGTTCCAATTGTTCACTGAAGAAACCCATATACACCCAGAGAGAGGGATGTAAAATATGGACCACAACATAACATTCTCATACTCTTGATTGATATTTGCTTACATTGTGTTTCCTTTATCTGATATGGCTTTCGTGTAGATACGATTTTTCTTGCACAATAATGATAAGTCATTATTCGACTTGTCAAGCATTTTAACATAATTAACATGTAGTGGATATCCTGCCATCTAGGGGAAGGGTGGGGAGTTGGGGTTAAAAATTTGTAACAGAATGCTATGTAAGGGTTAATGTTGAAGAATTACCCATATATACGTTTTGCAAATAAAATAAAATTTAAAAATAAAAAAATATCATTCTGTGTTCTGTGATTAGTGTTTTGTGATTCTTCACATCAAACCACTATCATAAAGTTATCTCTACTTCAGAATCATGTCACAATAGTTTAGATTTTTAGAACTTGAAAATAACTTAATCCAAACCTATCAGTATACAATTACTATCTAACCAGCTCTTAGAAGGAGAAAAAGTGTATATTTTTAAGCTCAATGTGAATGATTTTCTCATTACTTTTTAAAGACTAGACAATTTTTAAAAAGTCCTGATTTGTAGTACTTACTGATTACTGTTATGTAAATGCTCACCCTGAAATTTTAACAATTGTTTCTTATGAACTCATCTGATCTGTCTGTAGCATAACCTTGCTTCTAGCTCTAAATCTATGATTCCATAAATAATCTGCTTTCTTTTCCGACCATCTGTTAGGACTACAGCAACAGTAATTCTCTCTGTTTCAGAAAGAACTCTTTCTTTTAGTACATTGCTTAGCCCCAGCTAAGCAGCCAACAACACCCATCAGAATGCCATAGGCTGAAATTAAGACCGTTATTTTGGCCTATATGACTATTCATCAGCTCTCATCAAAGTGAGAAATTCCTTTTTGTTGTTATTATAATTCTCTTCTTTTATTCCCTTCCTGCCTACTTTCAGCAATTATCAAATATGCCAGTTTCACTTTAGCAAATTTCAAGGGAAGAGAAACCTTAGTGGGCAAGTTAACTTTAGATACAAATACCTTTTCAAACACCTCACTCCTTCCATGCCTCTCAAGTTTTTAGAAAATATTAGAGATAGGGCTGAGTATAAAACACTAAATAGGGATGTTAAATTTCACTCTGCTTCCTTCAGCAACAAAATCATTACATAAATGTAATTGATATAACTCAAACATTGTGCCACACTTTTTTTGTGATGGGAAATTAAAAATATTAATTTTATTTTATTCTTTGTAAATGAGTAAGAAATACATTACTGTACTAAATTGTGTGAGATTCATCCTTGGCCCTGGTGTGCAGGAGCAAATTTGGGAGGTTTTAAATCTGGGCCATGAGTTGCAAGGGTATGGGCATAGGGCAAATCTGTCCTACTCTTCATCTGAGTATACATAGCACATATGGCATTATATATTGACAAATACCTGAAGTTTTCTCAGTGAAATGATTGTCAGAAGAGTGCAGCTGAAGTTGCAACTCCAGAAGCACATATGATTTATGGGGAAGTGATGCAGTTTTCTGCATTTTCCTTGCTTGTCAGGGAAGAAATTCTATATCAGTAAACTAGAAATTCTATTATTTTCAAATTGTCCCTAAGATATCTATTAAAGTGAAATTTTTTTTTCAAAATAATCATTACAGCAGAACTGATTTTACTGCATTAACCTTCCGTAGCTAGTAGATCAACAATTCCTTTGAGCACAGAATAATTTCTTCATAATGCTACCTAGTCTCTAGACAATCGTTTGTTCGAAAACTTGTGGATTTATACAAATATCATCAAAAGCACAAATTAGGTTATTAGGAATTGATGGATCTCTAAGGAAAAAAAATCGTTATTTTAATTCATACTGATTTATACCTTTGTAAAATAAAAATGACCATTACTTTATATGCTTTATCTGGTAATGATGAACAAAGTTGTCTAAATTTTGTCTCCTGAATTTATTTGATAAAAGAAAATTAAATGAATTTGAAATATTTATATGTAATATGAAGTAAGCAAAGTCTTCTCAACGTGATATATCCCTATGATTTTTAGATGAGAATTTTAACTAAATATTTGATACTGGATTAATGATATTTCACTTACTCTTTGCAGTTTAAAGATATATTTTTCAGCCTGTTTTTTCCTTCCTAGAAAAAGAAAATCCCTTTGTACCCCTCAGTCCATTTCTTTCTTCTTCCCTTATCCTCCTTTGTCTAGTGTCCCTTTTCTCCATTGAAGGGGCAGACATATTAAATATAGTATTTTAAAAAATCTATTTGATATTTTCTTTCTTTTTACCAAAATGCAGAAACCTCAACTTTTTTCGGTAACAGCTTTGAAACTCCTTTGGGCAAGCTAACAAAACTGATTTCCATTCCCCTTACTTTCAATGGCTTATAATATACGATAATGATATTGTGTCCACTTTCTATTGTTTCTCATTTTACAAAGGGGCTATTGTCTTTTCACAATTGGAAACAATACTGTATTCTTTTTTTTTCTTTTGAAAGCTATTGAGATATAAATTTCATCATCTTGCCATTAAAAGAATTGTCTTAAGGGAAAATCTTTTGCATTCTCTCTGTCAACAACAACAAAAATCAATGCAGTTTCAACCATTAAGTATAATTTTCCTTTTTACTCTGGGCACTTGTCAGTGAGAATAAAGACAGCAGTCCTTAGCAGGCTTTGGTTTGTATTCTGATTTTGAGTGCTTACAAAGATATATCTTGTTTTTCCCTACTGATCTTTTGTGTTGCTAAACAAGCAAACTTACTGCAGGCTTTTAGCCTGTGGTCAAAAAGCCCAACATGGAGAAACAGAGACATAAGGAAGATTATTTTTATTTTTAAAGCAGGCAAAATAGTTTTATGGATAGTGAATTTGGTCTCAGGTCAGCACAACCTAGATTTAAGTACTCCCTCAGACACAAACAGTACAGCCCCAGGCTACTCTCTAAAACTCTAAATTGATGAATATCTTTTGAATCTGTAGAGGAAAAACGAACTGACACTGATTATATTACAATAACCAAAACAAACAACCAAAGAAACAAACAAACAAACAAAAAAAAAAAACAAACAAAAACCTCAATGAACCTCTTAATTAGAACACTTAGTGTAAGACATAAAAACAATTTCTGCATCATTTTTTGTCATGCCATTCATTTGAAGAATTAATTGAGTGAAGATACACTCTCATAAGAAAATAGTCTTAATAATGACTTAAGATTTTATAATAACAAAGAGAGCTACAGCTAAAAGTTGCAGTTATTTTTCCCCTCCTATTTCCCACCACCTCTTAATTAACATTTAAGTATACTCTTACAGGTGATGATTGCTTTGAATTCTCTTATTGGAGTTTATTATTATTGATTTGTATTCTTTTGTTTCTGAATTAGATTTCCCCCATTAGAATGTAAGCTCAGATTCTCTCAAACAAAGGGAGAAAAGGTCAGGCTGGGAGTAAGGGCTCCTGAGTTCAAGGACATTTAAATTTCTGTTCTACAGTTTATGCTGAGCACTTCTTTTTTTTATTTTTTTTATTTTATTTGCATAACATATGTGTGGGTAATTCTTCAACAATAACCCTTACATAGCTTTCCGTTACAAATTTTCCCCCCAACTCCCCACCCCTCCCCTAGATGGCAGGATATCCACTATATGTTAATTATGTTAAAATATTGGCAAATCGAATATATGTATACATATTTCCAAACTTATCATTGTTGGAGCACTTCTTTTTTTGACAAACACCTTGTCAGATGGAAGATGACCTTTTTTAGGAGATAGTAATAAACCCCTTGTTATTTTTTCTTACTCTGAGAGTCTCTGATTGGTTTTTCTGTGCATTACTGTCCTACACATTCATTATCTAAAGCAGTTATCTTCAAAGTGGGAGTCAATGGGAAGATGGATTGTATCCTATATTCCCTGATGTCACTAATTATGGGGCTTGATTCAAAACAAACACCTCAATTATCTCTCAACATTACCTACGATTTTTCTTGCACAAAAAAAAAAAAAAAAAATTACCTAGCTCTGCTCCTTTGCTCTGTGGTGAAAACTCTCAGCCTCCCTTCTCCCTTTCCTGAGGCATTTTTTGGTCCCTCAGGGAACTGTACTCTAAACTTTGATGGGCAACCAGAGCCCCAGCATACATCCACCATAAACTCCATATAATCTGAAGAAAGCATGCCTTGAAAAGCAAAAATCTCATTTCCTTGCCTCGCTCCTTTTTATTCTGGATGAGCCAGTGAGTGGCATAGAATGGGCAGACATGGCTACTGGCTAATCACAGATATGAGTACATAATTTTTCCTCAAACATAGCCTTCTTTTTAATTTCTCCCTTGCTGTGGAAACTACTATTATATTCTTAGGTAGGGTTCACAACTTCAATGCCATTTTCAATTCTTCATTCTTCCCACATACACAATTAGTTGCCAAAATTTTTCCTTATATTCACAGCAACTTTTGAATACCTTTTGATATTTAGATAGCCTCCCAATTTAGGTCTTCTTCACTTCTTGTCTGGCTGTGAGAATTGGATAGGGGGTTAGTTTCCACAGAATTATGAAACTTAAATTAGAGAAATGCACTGAAATGAAACAAATCAGAGAAATGAAACTTAAAGAGGGAAGCTTTAAGTTAGAATATGAAACATATTATGAGATATAATCAGGGTTGGGGACATAGGAAAATTAGGTTTTCTGGATAAGCTGTAATCTTGGTAGTACCCAGCCAATGTGGTTTCAGGGGAGGGACTGAATGTCAAAATAAGAATAATGCCAAAGGGGAGATGTAATTAGAGCTAGAGACTCATACTAGCATAAGGAAATTAGGTGCTCTGGATAGGCTATAGTACCCAATCAATGGGGAATCAGGAGAGGAATTTTCATTTCAGGAAAGGGAAGAAAAGATTGTGTTTTTGCTTGTCAAGGGTGTGACTACTAGCTTAGAGAGCCACGCTTGCAAGAACTTAAAATAATATCCTTTCCTGGCTTCAAGAGCAGGTCTGTAGAATTCTTGGTAAGACACTGATCTCTTACTTTGGACCACTGCAAAATGTTCCTAATTGATCTCTCTGACTCAAGTTTCCAAGTACCATCCATCTTCCATGCAGGTTTCAAGCTAAAGCAGTTCTGACTGTGATCAATAAACTTCTATTGCAGGGGCAGCTAGGTAGCGAAGTGGATAGAGCACCAGGCCTGAAGTCAGGAGGACCTGAGTTCAAATCTGGTCTCAGACACTTAACACTTCCTAGCTGTGTGACCCTGGGCAAGTCACTTAACCCCAATTGCTTCAGCAAAAAGCAAAAAAAATAAAAATAAAATAAAATAAACTTCTATTGCTTTATAATGGATCTGGGTTCAAATATTATTCTAATCTCTATCTTTTCCTTGTAAAATGCCTAATATTTCCACAAGCATAAGTACAGTTATTAATACGATAGTCCATGCAAATTAAAATAAGTGAATAGTAAATACATATATATATATATATATATTTGAGATATCAGCACAAAATTTATTAAAGATATGGGTTGTCAGTCTGAATTTTAATGAAAACAGTCAATATAACAAAAATGGAGGTCATTTATTATGGTAAGTGAGTTGTGGTTCAAGGTGGCTGAGGAGGGGGTTGGGAACAAAATTTATGTAGGACCCAGCTTCTTAAACCATAGGTCATGACTCCATATAGGGTCTCAGAATTGAATGTGGGATCCCAAAATTATGATTTAACAGTAAATGTTTGATTTGTATAAATATTTTCTATACCTTCATAATTGACATAACAAAAATTTCTAAGCTGAAAAGGGGTCTCAAGTAATAAAAGTTTAAGAAGACTATTTATCTAGGCTAGTAAGGCAGAAAGAATTACTAGGCATCAGGTAGGAGTGGTGAGGCATCTCAGTTTCACAAGTTAAATTGTTTTATACAATAAAGAAAAGTTTATCAAAAAGCTTCAGAATTTCTGGACGGCAAAATTTGGGAGATCTACAAAATAATCAGAGGCTAGAATTTACAAAGTCTTGTCAGCCTAAGACAATTCATTGATCTGGGGAATAGATACCTGGGCAGCTTCAGTCTGTTCTTAGTCAACTGAGTTGGTCCAAATTCAAGACTAAAAACAGGTAAATATAAAGCAACTATCACCACTAGCACCACAAAAACAGACTTGTCGACCACTATTTTAAAGCTCAGCTGATATTAGTACTCTATTAGATGGCAAAGTCAGATGAAAAATGGGACTCATGTCCTGTTGAGCTGACATAGTTGACATCAAAAAGCCTCTAAATTCAAAGTTTAATGTGATTATCCCAATTAAACAAAGAAGAAAACATAATAATAACAAACAAATCTCAGAGAGTCAGTGAGACAATGGAATTTCCTGAAACCCTTTACAAGAGGCCTCAAGATCAAATCTATTTTAATATTACTTCCAAAACATTCTAAATCTAAAATGGTTTACATTAATAGATATAGCACACATAAAGAGAGGAAGGGAGGGAGCTCTTAATTATTTTTAAGAAAATAAAAGGCATCCATAGAGCAAAATGTTTGAGAACTACCAACCCTAGGACAATAAAACAATACTCAAAAAGTTACCTCAGAGGACATTCAGTTCAGCCATACCTTATGGAGAAATATTTCTGCAAAACACATTGACTGAAAAGACTCATCATAGATCATGTAATCTTATAGATCACATTGCACTTCTAAAAGACTACAGATTATTAAGGATTTGTTAAACTTAAATTCCTCAGACCTTCCATAGAATAAGAATTGTTTAACATAAAAATTTGGAGAAGCTTTATTATTACCCTGCATTAATGCTATTAGAAAAAGATTTGAGTTTGATTCTGACTTGTAGTGTTTACTAGCTATATATGCATAGAAAAAACAATTGTAACTCCTTGTCTCACATTTCATTTTCCCTTTATGGATAGGGATTATGACAGACTTGTGCTTTCACTAGTGGTTTGTTTGAGGTTCAATATCAAATGATGAGATTGATGTAGACATGAAATTTTGGGTTCAGTCATGTGAAGAATTCACAATGGCCTTTCTCTTTAGCAAAAGGTACATTGATTTATGATATGAGGTTAGGTTACAGACAAAATGAGGAGTTAAAATAAACACCAGGAATGGTAACAGATTTGGAATTATTGCAAGAATTTGTATACAAAAATACTAGATGAGGAACTAAGGCAAACAGGGTTAAATGCAATTTCATAACTTTGGTGCAATTTATTGGGATTGATAGGTGACCCAATGGATAGCACACTGAACTTAGAATCAAACTCATCTACCAGAATTCAAATCCAGCCTCAGATACTTAATAGTTGTGTAATCTGACTAAGAAATTTAACCCTATTTGCCTTAGTTCCTCATTTCTAAAATCATCTGGAGAAAGAAATGGCAAACCAGCCTAATATATTTGCCAAGAAAACCTAAAATGTGCTCAAGAAACTAAAAATAATAAATGCAATTTGCAGTTTGAGAAAGTCTCATAGGGCAGTAAGAGGCTACCTGATCTGTAAGGATATGTTTGTCAAGAGGCAGGAGTGGAACTCAGAGCTTCCTAGCTCCAATACCAGCCATACTTCTCTCTCTTCATCTAATACTTCACAAAATTGTTGCAAGATTCAAATGGAATAATCAACATTAAACATTTTGCAAATCTTAAAGTGCTTTTAAAATGTCAACAATTTTTATTATTTTGGAGAACAGCAAGGAGTGAGACACTAAGTTAGATTACATGAGATAGTTGAAAAGAAGCAGAATGGTATTCTGTAGCAGACCCATGCTCTACCTATGTAGTTGCTCAAAGGATTGGCTAAGAATTTCCATGTATAAACTGATATTCACAAACGATTAAATAGCTGTCGTCTGTTTCTTTAAATACCCACAGCTCTGTGATAATGAATCTGTCCTTTAGATATAATTATAGTTCAGTGACAAGCTATGAGGAGTATACACTGAATTTTCTACCTTTCTTGTCTGGAATATTATTGAATATATTGCCATGGATGTGTACTTTGTTATATAAGCTTTAAAAGAGTTTTTTTTTTTTTTTAATGGCTTTCAAGACTTCATGGGGGAGCAGCGAATGGTTAAATTTCTGCCATTTTGACCCACAGACATTCAAATATAAAAGAACATTAATATATAATACAGGTGAAGCTGGATATTGTGGGGTTTTTCGGGGGAGGGTTAGGGAAAACAGTTATTTAAAATGTAGCATGTGTTTTTACAATGAATATAATATATAAACAATGCAATGTAATGTTTTCTGTTTCAAAATTTCATCATTATCAATTTCTCACACAGAATCCAATCAATTCATTCCTGATTATAGAGAAGCAAAGGTCACATGGCTTCTTTTATTCTAAACATTTTCACCATGAATTTTTTACAGGTGTCTTGAAATTTACATTAAGGACAACTAAGACTAATTGCTATGTCATATAAATATAGTTAAATCAAGTAGAAATTGAAGGTCTAATAATCTGTGTGTACTATTATTTACAGCCTATTAATTTTTTTCCCTAATAATGTGTACTGTGCTATTTTGTTTTTTGTTAAAACCATTTCTGTTTCATTTAGATTCATAAATAAGGATAGAAGAAGCCTGGGAAAATTATCTGTCTGGAAAATTTAATATCCTCTGTGTATTTACAAGAGAGACAGGAATAATAGTATATTTTGGAGTTGGAACTTATATTTGAGTTTATATGAAAGGACCTTCTTTTTTTCTTTTATCTTTCTTTAAAAATGTTCACAGATTGCCCTGTATTTTCAAATTTCCTAATCTGCTTTTTGAGATAGCCTTTAGCTATTTAGAACTGAACTGTCTATAGTGATTAGGACTCTGACTGGAAAAGGCCATGAAGGATATTGTATTAAAATGAATACTCTGTTCAATGACAAAGTAGCCAAATTGGTCATTTGATTGAATTGATTTTTATTAAGTCAAAATGATCAATTTGATAGCTCTTTGTAGACACAGACTAATTCCAAATATCCAGACTGATTGAAAATCAGAATGAATTGACAGCCAATGCTCTTCAAATGCAGTCCTTTATTATGTGAGAGGTCATTCAAGGCTGTATCTACATGGTGCTAAAATTATCTCACTTCAAGAATTTGTGTGTATTGAGGAGAAAGAAAGAATTTTAAATCATTGTTTGGTATCATATAGACACAAATTCTTTCAATAGTGAAAAACATCTGATGTATATATTATAAAAATTCTATTTTGCCTAACTGTTGCAACAATCAATGTTTTTTTGTTAATGTACAATTAATTTTATTAGAAACTTCAGAAATACAAAGACTGAAGAAAGGACAAAAAATAAATAATAATTACTGGAAAACTTGTAGATTGACATTATATCCCACCCTCGATATTTGAGATGGCAAATATCTCCTTCTTGAAATTATTAGTTCTTAAACTTTCTCTTATTGTAATTACAAAGTAAAACAAATCTCTAGAAAATATTTTAAGATGTTAATATATGAATATATATATATATGCATGTTATATATATATATATATATATATTCCCCCTTTGTGGAAAGAATACCATTTCCTGAGTATGTATATTTTTCAAAATCCAAGGAACAAAAACATGGATTATTCAGAAGAAATATTTAAAAAGCGTATTTTCATTATTAACAGGATGAGAAATTTTTTTCCCTTTGAATATAGAAGATAAAGCACATGTTTTACCTTTGGGTCCTACCAATATTATAACTTGGAAAACTTCAAAAAGGTGCCTACATAGAAAGTTCCAGGAGATAATATTATCAAACTAGAGACTTTTAGAAATTTAAGAACTGATAGTCAGTCAAAAAGTACCCATAAATTCCTAGTTTTATACTATATCTGTTTATGAATAGAATTCATTTCTCTAGGAATATTATGATAACTAATCCAGGGACATTTCCATTATTCCAGGTTACCTCTCGTAACATTTTAAAATTAATAATAGACTATTATGAAAAATTACCTTTTGCCATTACTTTGTAGATGTATAATCACAATCTGTATCATCCTTTTATTATTTATAAGTCTGATGCTCTTCAGACTGTCATCTACTAATGGCCTTTCACTGTCTTTCCTCCATTATAATACACTCTAGATAGTTTATAGCTCAATAACCTTCAACCTTTTCAAATTTTCCTTGTGGAAATTGCCTGTTACAATTATTCCCTTCGTTTAAGATTTAGTTCATATGCTACTGTCTCAATGTATCCTTAACTAATACTCTTAACATGTTTGTGCATGTATGTATATATGTAAATATATATAT
>JAJPUD010023574.1:0-19803 GCA_023553655.1 Myrmecobius fasciatus
TATTTTCAGAATTTCCAATTTGGTATTTAAATGAGGCTTTATAATATGTTCATTATCTAGTTTTTTTTTTTTTTAATGGTAAGCCCAATTCATTAATCTTCTCTTTCTCTGTTTTACGCAAGTAAGCATCTAGAGATATACAATTACCTCTTATAACCATTTTGGCCGTATTCTACAAATTTTGGTATGCTGTCTCATTATTGTCATTCTCCTGGATGAAATTATTGATTGTGCCTATGATTTGCTCTTTCATCCATTCATTCTTTAGAATTAGGTTATTTAATTTCCAATTAATTTTTCATTTATTTTCTCCTGGCCTTATATTGCATGTGATTTTTATTGCATCATGACCTGAAAAAACATGCATTTAGTATTTCTGCCTTTCTGCATTTGATTTTGAGGTTTTTATGCCTTAACACATGGTCAGTTTTTGTATAAGTTCCATGAACTGCTGAAGAAATGTAAATTTACTACTGTCTCCATTCAGTTTTCTCCAAAGATCTATCATACCTAACTTTTCTAATAATTTGTTTACCTCCATAATTTTTTTTCTTATTTATTTTGTGGTTTGATTTATCTAATTCTGAGAGGGCAATGTTGAGATCTCCTACTAGTATAGTTTTGCTGTCTATTTCTTCTTGCATGTCTCTTAATTTCTCCTCTACAAATTTGGATGCTATACCACTTGAGGCATATATATATATATAGTACTTGAAACATAATAGATTCTTCTCCAGCCCTTTACCTTCACTCTATGCTTTAGATGTGTTTCTTGTGAACAGCATATTGTACGATTCTGGCTTTTAATCCAATCCGCTATCCGTTTCCGTTTTATTAACAGTTAAAATAACTAATTCTGCATTCCCTGCCATCTTATTTATGCCAAGTCATGTTTTTGTTTTTCCTTTCCCCTTTCTCATTTCCCCCCTCCCCAGTATTTTACTTTTGATGACCACCTGCCTCAAAGAATCCTCCCCTCTTTAGAGCCCCTGCCCCCTTTTTTATACCTTTCCCTTAATTCTTCTCTTTTCCTTCTTTTAGTCTTTCCCTTTCTTTTCCTCCTTTCCCTCCTACTTCCCTATGAGGAGGGAAAAGTTTCTCTGTGAATGTAAATGTGTCAGATATACTCTTTTAGAGCCCAATCTGATTAGAGTAAGACTCACACAATGCTTATCCCCCTCTTTTCTTTCCCTCAGTTATATTAGGTTTTCTTTGTCCCTTCATGATAAAATCATGAGATTTTAGCGTATTTTTGCCTCTTTTTAAATCTTATTTTACTTCTTTTTCCAGTATGATAGCCCTTCCACTTCTAGTTTCTTTTTTAAATTATCAAAATAAAATCAAATTATACCCCCATTCTTTAAGGATACCCATAGCAGAAATATAGTTCTTAAGAGTCCTTCCTTTTTACCTTTTTATACTTCTCTTGAGGTCTGTGTTTGGAGGTCAAATTTTTTGCTCAGATCTGATCTTTTCATTAGAAAGAGGTGAAATTCACCTATATCATTAAATGTCCACCTTCTTCCCTGGAAGACAATGGTCATTCTAGTTGGATAGGTTATTTAAGAGTAACCGGACCGAATTTTCATATCTCTTCCACAGTGACAGCCCTTCCTGGACTTGAAGACAGCTAAAATTTGGTCCTTCTTAAGTCCTCTCTCAGGTCTGAATATTCTTGGTTCTTCTCTCCACTTTCATTGCTGCCTTTGGAACAAGCCCCAGCTTGTCTTTGTCTTCTCTAAGATATAATGCACTAAACTGACCAAGGCTGAGTACATGTCTCTCATTTGGAAAATATGTCTTTCTTAATTAACCTTGAATAGCAGTAGATTTGGGGGCTTCCATTTTTAGAAAATTGCAGTTGCTGTGTACAATATTCTCCTCGTTTTGTTCACTTGCCTTTCTGTCAGTTCATGCAAATCTTTCCAGGTTTTTCTGGAACCTGATGGTCATATCTTATAGTACAATCATATTCACATCCATATACCACAACTCTTAGCGATTCTCCAGTCATTATAATGAAACCATTAATAGCAATCTATGGCACGCCTCGGGGTCTCATGTTTCTTAAGGGAATCACACACCACACCCTTTGATCCTTGATTCAAGGACAAGTTTGTCCCCTTTTCTTTTAGGGGTCCTCTAACATAGGTCTGACTTTATTTGTGTGAAAAGTGTTTTGTAGTTATGTTCATATAGTTCCTGACTTTTCCTTGGCAGAGATTCTCAAATATTTTGTATGATGAACAGTTATTTCAAATGGAGTTTCTTTTTGTATCTCTTGCTGCTGAACTTTATTGGTAATATATAAAAGTGCTGTTGATTTATGTGGATTTATTTTGTATCCTGCAACTTTCCTAAAGTTGTGAATTGTTTCTAGTAATTTAAAAAATTACTAGAGTCTCTAGGGTTTTCTAAATATACGATCATGCCATCTGCAAAGAGTGATAATTTGGTTTCCTCATTGCCTACTTTAATTCCTTTAATCTTTCTTTCTTCTCTTACTGCCAAAGCTAACATTTCTAATACAATCTTAAATAGTAATGAGGACAGTGGGTAGCCTTGTTTCACTCCTGATCTTATTGGGAATGGTTCCAGTTTATCACTGTTACATATGATGCTTTCCAATGGTTTTAAGTAAATACTATTAAACATTTTAAGGAAAAGTCCATTTATTCCTATACTCTCTAGGGTTTTTAATAGGAATGGCTGTTGGATTTTATCAAAAACTTTTTCTACATCTATTGAAATAATCATATGGTTTTTGTTAGTTTGGTTATTAATATAATTGATTATGCTGATAGTTTTCCTAATACTGAACCAGCCCTGCATCCCTGGTATAAATCCTACTTGGTCATAGTGTACTATCCTGGGGATGTCTTTCTGTAATCTCATTGCTAATATCTTATTTAAAATTTTTGCATCAATATACATTAGAGAAATTGGTCTATAGTTTTCTTTCTCAGTTTTGACCCTACCTGATTTAGCTATCACCACCATATTGGTATCATAGAAGGAACTTGGTAGTATACCTTCTTTCCCTATTTTTTCAAATAATTTATATAGTACTGGAATTAATTTTTCTTGGAATGTTTGGTAGAATTCACATGTAAATCCAAGTCTGGCCATTTTCACATATTGCTCTGCAGGGGTGGTGGGATGTTCTCCCTTCTCATCTCTTCCTCCTGGCTTCCCATACCCAGCCTGCGAATGGACAAACCTGAGAACTGAGTGAGAGTCAAGATGTGATTTCCCTCCACCCTCTAATCAATTTTGGTACATATCACATTACTGTCATTCTCCTGGATGAAATTACAGATTGTGTCTATGATTTTCTCTTTCATCCATTAATTCTTTAGAATTAGATTATTTAATTTCCAATTTACTTTTGTTTTTATTTTCTCCTAGCCTTAATGCATATTGATGCAAAAATCTTAAACAAGATATTAGCAGGGAGATTACAGAAAGTCATCCCCAGGATAATACACTATGATCAAGTAGGGTTTCTACCAGGAAATCAGGGCTGGTTCAATATTAGGAAAACTATCAGCATAATCAATTATATTAATAACCAAACTAACAATAATCATATGATTATCTCAACAGATGCAGAAAAAGCATTTGATAAAATCCAACACCCATTCCTATTAAAAACACTAGAGAGTATAGGAATAAATAGGCTTTTCCTTAAAATGATCAGTAGCATCTATTTAAAACCATCAGCAAGCATCGCATGTAACGAAGACAAACTAAAACCATTCCCAATAAGATCAGGAGGGAAACAAGGCTGCCCACTGTCACCTTTACTACTTAATATTGTATTAGAAATCCTAGCTTTGGCAATAAGAGAAGAAAAATAGATAAAAGGAATTAGAGTAGGTCATGAAGAAACCAAATTATCACTCTTTGCAGATGACATGATGGTATACTTAGAGAACCTCAGAGACTCAACTAAAAAACTAATAGAAACAATTCACAACTTTAGCAAAGTGGCAGGATTCAAAATTAATTCACATAAATCATCAGCATTTTTATACATTACCAAGAAAGTTCAGCAGCAAGAGAGAAAAAGAAATTCCATTCCAAATAACGGATGATAGGATAAAATATTTGGGAATCTGTCTGTCAAGGGAAAGTCAGGAACTTTATGAACATAACTGCAAAACACTTTCTGCACAAATAAAGTCAGATCTAATCAGTTGGAAAAACATCAAGTGCTCATAGGTAGGCAGAGCGAATATAATAAAAATGACAGTAATATCCAAAATAATTTCCTTATTTAATGTCATACCAATCAAACTCCCAAGAAATTATTTTACAGATCTAGAAAAAATAGTAGCAAAGTTCATTTGGAAGAACAAGAGGTCAAGGATTTCAAGGGGATTAATGGGAAAAAAGGCTGATGTACCAGATCTAAAACTATATTATAAAGCAGCGGTCATCAAAAACATTTGGTACTGGCTAAGAAATAGGGCAGTCGATCAGTGCCATAGGATAGGATATCAGGACAAGCTAGGTAATAACGTTAGCAATTTAGTGTTTGATAACCCCAAAGACCCTAGCTTTTGGGATAAGTACTCACTATTCCATAAAAACTGCTGGGAAAATTGGAAACTAATGTGGAAGACATTAGGGCTTGACCCACACCTAACACCGCACACCAAGATAAGATATAAATGGGTTCATGATCTAGATATAAAGAGTGATATTGTAAGCAAATTAGAGGAACATAGTATAGTTTAGGCCTCATTTATAAATATATAGAGAATTGTCTCATATTTATAAGAATTCAAGCCATTCTCCAATCAATAAATGGTCAAAGGATATGAACAGACAATTTTCAGATGATGAAATTAAAACCATTTCTAGTCATATGAAAAGGTTGATGCGAGAAATGCAAATCAAGATAACTCTGAGGTACCACTACACACCTGTCAGATTGGCTAAAATGACAGGAAAAGAGAATGATAACTGTTGGAGGGGATGTGGGAAAACTGGGACACTGAAACATTGTTGGTGGAACTGTGAACGGATCCAACCATTCTGGAGAGCAATTTGGAGCTATGCTCAAAGAGTTATCACACTGTGCATACCCTTTGACCCAGCAGTGTTTTTATTGGGCTTATATCCCAAAGAGATCTTAGAGGAGGGAAAGGGACCCACATGTGCAAAAATGTTTGTAGCAGCCCTTTTTGAAGTGGCTAGAAACTGGAAACTGAATGGATGCCCATCAATTGGAGAGTGGCTGAAGGACCACCAACAAGATGCCTCATTTCTGTTAGAAGGAAAGGAGACGACCTCTTTTCTAGGGATATTCATATACCATATGTTATATAAAGTTCAGGTTTAACTTGTTTAGACCTTTATGGGAATGGATTTTCACATTTCCTAATACTTAACCCAAAAAATCTGTCAGCCAACCTTTATCATGCACGGATTGTTCCAGTCTTTCTGAAACTGCATTCTATCCCAATTAAATGCTTTAAATGAAGGTTATTATCCTGATAGTACAATAGAGGAAATCATAGCAAATGACATTAAGGGACTTGTCCAGGGTCACACACAAGGAAGTGTCTGAGGCCAAATGTGACTGCAGGCCCAGTGCTCCATTTATAGTGCCAGCCAGTTGACCCTAATGACAGAAAGCTGTCAAAAGGGGGATGACCACTCATGCCTTCACATAGACCATATTGGTGCATGATGGAATAAATCATAAAAATCACAAAAGTTCAGTATCTTGCCAAGTGTGCTAGTAACAGACCTGCATCTGGGATAGAACCCAGTATGGCTATCATGTAATTCTTAGTTGTAAGGACCTAAAATATCCCATTTATCTTATTTAATTGTTTAAAAACAGTTGCTTGTCTTGTTCCTCCTTAAAGGGCTCAACATTTCCTTTAAAAAGTTTCACTGATGTTTTTGCTTTTTTTCAAAAAGCTTCTTAATTTTAGGTGATCAGAATTGTCCATTTTACTTCCTGTGACTCCCTCTATCTCTTGTCTAACCCTGATATCCTCCCTCTCCATATGTATAAGGTAGTTTCTTCAACACTCCTCTTTTGGTTAATGTTGTCTTTCTTTATGTATATATCATATTCCAATTTGATGCTTCCTTAGTATGTAGTGTGAGATGTTCTTCTTCACCTAGTTTCTCGCAGGCCATTTCCCCTGTGGGTTTTAAAAATGTTGTTACTGCTGGAATAACTATAATCCCTGGATTTATTTTACACTGTTAATAACTATGCTGATTTGCTTCTGTATATGTGTAACTAATCAATTCTACGATCAGCCTCTTTATTTTTTTGTTGTCCTTCAGTCATGTCCAACTCATTGTGACCCCTTGGACACAACCTTCTCCTCTTCTGCTGCCCCTTCTCCCTTTTGCCTTCATCCTTTCCCAGCATCAGGGTCTTTGCCAATGATTTCCATCTTCTCAGGATGTAGCAAAAATATTTAAGTTTCAGCGTCAGTTTTTGAGTTTCCAATGGTTGACTTGAATTAATTTCTTTAAGTATGGACTGATTTGACCTCCTTGCTGTCCAAGGGACTCTCAAGAGTCTTCTCCAGCACCACGATTCAAAAATGTTCATTCTGCTGTGCTCATCTTTTTTTTAACTGTCCACCTATTATAGCCATACTTTGTTGCTGGAAAATCCATAGCTTTGACTATTCAGAACTTTGTTGGCAAGGTGATGTTTCTGTTTTGTAGTATGCTGTCCGCATTTGCTATAACTGTCCTTTCAAGGAGCAAGTGCCTTTGAATTTCATGGCTGCCGTCACTTGCAGTGATCTTTGAACCCAAGAATACAAAATCTGACACTGCTCCCGTTTCTTCTTTCTCTGTTTGCCAGGAAGGGACAGAACCAAGATTTTCTTTTTTTATGCTAATCTTCAAACCAACTTTTTCCCCTTTCTTCTTTCAACCTCATCAAAAGTCTTCTAAATTTTTCTTTATGTATCATCTGCATATCTGAGATTGTTTATATTTCTCCCAGCAACCTTACTTCCAGCTTTTAATTCACCCATCCTAGAATTTCACATGGTACACATGCTCATATTATATGTTAAATAAATAAGATGATAATATACAGCCTAGTTATACTGCTTTTCCATTCTGAAACCAATCAGTTATTCCATGTTCGGTTCTAACCGCTGCTGCTTGGCCCACATAGACGTTCCTCAGGAGACAAAATGATCTGATCCTCCCATTTCTTTGAGGACTTCTCACATTTTGTTGTGATCCACACAGTCAAAGGTCTTAATGTATTCAATGAAACAGATGTAAATTTGTTTTCTGGAGCTCTCTTACTTTGTCGATAATTTGGCACTTATGCACTTTGCTCTAGTTGTTTCAAAAACAAATTGACTCTTCTGGTACATCTCAGTTTCCATAGCGCTGAAGCCTGACTTGCACAATCCTAAGTATAAGCTTGCTGGCCATGAAATGAGTTCCATTGTTTGGCAATGTGAACATTCCTTGTTAGTGCCCTTCTTTAGCATTAGGGCAGGAACTGATCTTTTCTAATCCAGTGGTCACTGTTACATTTCCCAAATTTGCCCTATAGTGAGGGCAGCACTTTCACACAGTAGAGGTAGAATTCCATTACCTCCACTGTCCTTATTGGCAATGCTTGGCAGGCCTAAAGCCCCCTTGACTTTATTCTCCAGGATGTCTTGCTCTAGATCAGTAAGCCCGCCATCGTGGTCATTAGTGATGTTCAGATTTTCCTTCTGTTTTGTGTATTCTTGCCACCTACTCTCAATCTCTTCTGCTTCTGTTAATTCCTATCATTTTTTGCATGAAACATGGCTTCGATTTCTCTAATTTCCTTCGTTTTTTGTCTGTCCCATTCTATTGTTCTCTTCCATTTCTTTGCATTGCTCTTTTTAGGAAAAACTCATTAGCTCTTTTTGCTGTTCTGTGGAATTCTGCATTCAGTTGGGTATATCTTTCCCTTTTCCTTTCCTTCTTTTTCCCACTCTTTATAAAGCCTCATCAGACTGTCAATTTCCTTTCTTGTTCTTTTTCTTTGCAATTTTTTGTTGCTGCTGCTTCCTATACAACATTGCAAACAACCCTGTAGATCTTCAAGTACCCCATCTACCAGACCTAATCCCTTAAATCTATTCATCATCTCCAGTTCATATTCCCAAGGGATGTTATTTAAGGTCACACCTATACGGTCTGCTGGTTTTCCGTATTTTCTTCAATTTACATCTAAATTTTGCAATAAGAAGCTCATGACTGTAGTGTCTCTACCTTTGGAGACTGATTTTATGATCAGTCTGATTTCGATATTGACCATCTAGTGATGGGCATTGGATTTCCCTTTAGGGTTGTTGGAAAAAGAATATTTTGGGAGGGAGTAAGGCAAAGAATTTGGAGCTCAAAATTTTTAGGTCAAATATTAAAACTTATTTTTACTTGTAAGTGAGGAAAAAGAAAATACTAAATACATGGGAAAAAAAGAAGGAAAAAAAGAAAAAGAATGTTTTTATGACCAGTGAGTTATGTTGACAAAATTTTGTTTCTTACCCAGTAATAAATTCTTTTGCAGGTTATGGCTATGCAGTATTGTTTGAGGTCAAGTATGGCCAGCCCTAAGCCTTCCTTTGCTTTTTTCATTGATTTCCTTGATAATATTTAACTTTTATTTTTCCATGTATTATGTTTCCTATTTGTATAAAACTATACTTTGGAAGTTTGATATAACACTGAAAAAAGAAATTAGTTTTGGAAGTATATTCATTTTTTTTGGCTAAGGCTGTTAAGGTAAAGTGATTTGCCCAAAGTCACGAAGCTAAAAAGTGTTAAGTGTTTGCGGCCAGATTTGAACTCATGTCCTACTGACTCCAGGGCTGGTGCTCTGTCCACTCTGCCACCTAGCTGCCCCCCATATATTGACTTTTTTAATTAAAGCTTTTTATTTGTGTAGCATATGTATGGGTAGTTCTCCAACATTGATCTTTACAAAGCTTTCCATTACAAATTTTACCCCCAGTCCCCTCCCCTCCCCTAGATGGCAGGAAGTCCACTACATGTTAATTATGTTGAAATGCTTGAGAAGTTATGGAAGAAAAATCCTATCTACAAGAAAAAAAAAAGAATCAGAGAAAGGCAACACAATGCAAACAAATGTCAATGGAGATCATGAAAATGTTATGTTGTGGTCCATATTTCATATCCCTCTCTCTGGGTGTATATGGTTGTCTTCAGTGAACAATTGGAACTGGTTTGAGGCAATTCTTTGTTGCAGAGAGCCATGTCCATCAGAATTGATCATCATGTAATACTGTTGTTGCCGTGTACAACCATCTCCTAGTTCTGCTGATTTCACTCAGCATCAGTTCATGCAAGTCCCTCCAGGCCTCTCTGAAATCGTCCTGCTGGTCGTTTCGTACAGAGCAATAATATTCCATAACATTCATATACCATAATTTATTCAGCCACTCTCCAATTGATGGGCATCCCTTCAGCTTCCAGTTTCTAGCCACTACAAAAAGGGCCACAAACATTCTTGCACATGTCGGGCCCTTTCCCTCCTCTAAGATCTCTTTGGGATATAGGCCCAGTAGAAACACTGCTGGGTCAAAGGGTATGCACAGTTTGACAACTTGAGAACTGTATTTCTACTAGGGGGATACTCAAAGTTTGGGGGTATAATTAACTAGATATTACTTTGATAATATGAAAAAGAGAACTAGAGGGGAAAATGTTGTCATACTGGGGAAAAGAGGGAAAAAGTGGTAAAATGAGATCTAAAAAAAAGGAGGTAAAAACAAGGTAAAATCTCTTGAAGAGGCAAAGAAAACATTTTATAATTGAGAGAAAGAGGGGAGGGAGATGAGCACTGTGTAAATCTTACTCTCATCAGGTTGGGCTCTAAAAGTGTATATCAGACATTTGATTTCACATAGAAACTTGTCTGTTGCTAGAGGGAAGTGGGAGGGAAAGGAGGAAAAGTAAGGGACAAACTAATAGAAGGGAAAATTGAAAAATCAGGGGAAAGGAGTAAAAACAGGGGGAGGAGACTTAAAGGGTGGAGTATTGTTTGGGGGAGGGGGTCATCAAAAGCAAAGTACTGAGGAGGGGGGAAGGGAAAAAGGGGAAAGGAAAAGGGAGTATTGTTTGGGGGAGGGGTCATCAAAAGCAAAGTACTGAGGTGGGGGGAAGGGAGAAAGGGGAAAGGAAAGGGGAAAACATAACTTGGGTAAATAAGATGGCAGGAAATAAAGAATTAGTTATTCTAACTGTGAATGGGATGAACTCTCCCATAAAGGGGAAGCAGATAGCAGACTGGATGAAAAGCCAGAATCCGACAATATGTTGTCTACAAGAAACACATCTAAAACATAGTGACACATATGGGATGAAGGTAAAAAGCAGGAGCAGAACCTATTATGCTTCAGGTGAACAAAAAAAAGCAAGGGTAGCAATCCTTATCTCAGATCAAGTACAAGCCAAGATAGATCTAATCAAAAGAGATAAGGAAGTAAACTATATTTTATTAAAGTGTAAAATATATTGATTTTTAATATAATTGTTTGGTCTACCCAGATCTAATTTTTCAGAGCGGCCTTTATTCGTGTACAGAGTACTTTGTAATTGTGTCCATATGTTACTGTGTTTTAGCAGGTAGGTTCCCCAGGATTTTACGCTGTCTGTAGTTATTTTAAATGGAATTTTGCTTTTTATCTTTCCCAGTAGGGAAGTCACAGAAGTGTCAGTGATTTGGATAGCTTTATTTTACATTTTGCAATCATGACGGTTTTATTTCCTCTTTCACTCTGCTTTATTACTTCAATTTCTTTTTTGGGGTCTGTTATGACTAACTCGAATTTCCAGTGCTCTATTCAGTAATGTAATAATGGGAATCTTTGCACCCAAATTTATTGTATATGCTTTTAGTTTGTTCCTATTAAAAATAATACTTTCTTGGTTTTAGAGAAAGTCTGTTTATCATTTTAGAAAAGCTTCCTTTATTCCCATGCTTTCTAGTGTTTTTCATAGGAATGGGCATTGTATTTAGTCAAAACCTTTTTTTTAAGCATCAATTGAAATAATGTTATTTTTGTTATAAATTTGGTCAATTGTGCTTATGGTTTCCTTATATGGAACGAGCCCCCTATTCCTGGTATAAATTCTGCGTAGGTAAGGGATATGATCTTTATGATACTTTACAGTAATGTCCTTGCAAGTATTTTCTTAGTTTTAATGTATCAATATTGATTAGGAAAAAACTTTGCAAGTTGTAGTATATGAAGATAATGGAATATTATTGTTCCATAAAACACTTTCACGAACAAGCTGATTTTAGAAAGACTTCAAAGGATTCAAATGACCTGATGCTGAGCAAAACAAGCAGAACCAAAAATACATTGTACAAAAGCATAGCAACAATGTGCAATGGTCAGCTATGAAAGACTTGATTCTTCTCAGTGGTTCCATAGCAATCCTAATAGACTTTGTAATTTTTTGGTTGTTGTTATTTTTTTGTTAAAGTTTTTTTTTTAATTTTCAAATCATATGAATGGGTAATTTTTCATCATTGACCCTTGCAAAGCTTTATGTTACCAATTTTTCCCTTCTTCCCCCACCCAGTATCCTAGATGACAGGAAGTCTAATAGGTTAATGATATGTTATATCATTATAACATGATAAGTCTAATATATGTTAATTCTGTTAATCTTGGCCAATCAAATGTGTGTATACATAGTTATACAGTTATATTTCCGTACAAGAAAAATCAGATCCACAAGGACAAAAAAAACCGGAGAAGGAAAACAAAATGGAAGCAAACATCAGTAGAAAGTGTGAAAATGCTCAGATCCCACAGGCCTCTCCCTGGGTGTATATGGCTTTCTTCATCACTGCACAACTGGAACTGGTTTGAAAAATCTCATTGTTGAAGAGAACCATGTCCTTCACAACTGGTCATCATATAGTCTTGTTGTTGCCATGTATAATGATCTCTTGGTTCTGCTCATTTCACTCAGCATCAGTTCATGCAAGTCCCTCCAGGACTCTCTGAAATCGTCCTGCTGGTCGTTTCTCACAGACCAACAATATTCCATGACATTCATATACCATAATTTATTCAGCCACTCTCCAATTGATGGGCATCCCTTCAGTTTCCAGTTTCTAGCCACTACAAAAAGGGCGGCCACCAACATTCTTGCACCTGTGGGTCCCTTTCCATCTTCTAAGATCTCTTTAGGATATAGGCCCAATAGAAACAATGCTTGGGCAAAGGGTATCCACAGTTTGAAAACTTTTTGAGCATAGCTCCAAATTGCTCTCCAGAATGGTTGGATCCGTTCACAGTTCCCCCAACAATGTATCAGTGTCCCAGTTTTCCCACATCCCCTCCAACATTCATTGTTAGCTTTTCCTATCATTTTAGCCAATCTGACAGGTGTGTAGTGGTACCTCAGAGTTGTCTTAATTTGCATTTCTCTGATCAATAGTGATTTGGAGCAACTTTTCATATGACTGGAGATGGTTTTAATTTCATCTTCTGAAAATTGTCTGTTCATATCCCTTGACCACTTATCTATTGAAGAGTGGCTTGAATTCTTACATATATGAGACAATTCTCTATATACTTGAGAAATGAGGCCTTTATCAGAACCATTAAATGTAAAGATGATTTCTTAATTTGATGCTTCCCTCCTAATCTTGTCTGCATCAGTTTTATTTGTACAGAAACTTTTTAACTTAATATAATCAAAATTATCCATCTGGTGTTCAATTAGGAGTTCCAGGTCTTCTTTGGATATAAATTTATTCCATCTCCACAGGTCTGAGAGTTAAACTATAGTACGTTCCTCTAACTTGCTTACAAAGTCCCTCTTTATATCTAGAGCATGAACTCATTCAGATCTTATCTTGGCATGTGGTGTTGGGTATGGGTCAAGCCCTAATTTCTTCCACAATAGTTTCCGATTTTCCCAGCAGTTTTTGCCGAATAGTGAGTATTTATACCAAAAGCTGGGGTCTTTGGGTTTATCGAATACTAGATTGTTAAGGTTACTGCCTAGATTGTCCTGATATCCTATCCTGTGCCACTGATCGACTGCTCTATTTCTTAGCCAGTACCAAACGGTTTTGATGACCACTGCTTTATAATATAGATTTAGAACTGGTACAGCGAGGCCACCTTCATCTGCCTTTTTATTTCACTAATCCCCTTGAAATCCTTGACCTTTTGTTGTTCCAAATGAACTTTGCTACTATTTTTTTCTAGATCTGTAAAATAATTTCTTGGGAGTTTGATTGGTATGGCACTAAATAAGTAGATTAGTTTGGGTAGTATTGTCATTTTTATGTTCGTTCTGCCTACCCATGAGTACTTAATATTTTTCCAATTTATTAGGTCTGATTTTATTTGTGTGGAAAGTGTTTTGTAGTTTAGTTCATATAGTTTCTGACTTTTCCTTGGCAGATAGATTCCCAAATATTTTATCCTATCATCTGGTATTTGGAATGGAATTTCTTTTTGCATCTCTTTCTGCTGAACTTTGTTGGTAATATATAAAAATGCTGATGATTTATGTCATTTATTTTGAATCCTGCAACTTTGCTAAAGTTGTGAATTGTTTCTAGTAGTTTTTTAGTTGAGTCTCTGGGGTTCTCTAAGTATACCATCATGTCATCTGCAAAGAGTGATAATTTGGTTTCTTCATTACCTACTCTGATTCCTTTTATCTCTTTTTCTTCTCTTACTGCTAAAGCTAACATTTCTAATACAATATTAAATAATAATGGTGACAGTGGGCAGCCTTGTTTCACTGCTGATCTTATTGGGAATGGTTTTAGTTTGTCTCCATTACATATGATGCTTGCTGATGGTTTTCAATAGATGCTACTTATCATTTTAAGGAAAAGCCCATTTATTCCTATACTCTCTAGTGTTTTTAATAGGAAAGGGTGTTGGATTTTATCAAAGGCTTTTTCTGCATCTATTGAGATAATCATAAGGTTTTTGTTAGTTTGGTTATTAATATAATTAATTATGCTGATAGTTTTCCTAATATTGAACCAGCCCTGCATCCCTGGTATAAATCCTACTTGGTCATAGTATACTATCCTGGGGATGACTTTCTGTAACCTCATTGCTAATATCTTATTTAAAATTTTTGCATCAATATTCATTAGGGACATTGGTCTATATTTTTCTTTCTCTCTTTTCACCCTACCTGCTTTAGCAATCAGCACCATATCAGTCTCATAGAAGGATTCCGGCAGTATACCTTCTGTCCCTATTTTCTCAAATAGTTTGTGTAGTATTGGAATTAATTGTTCTTTGAATGTTTGGTAGAATTCACATGTAAATCCATCTGGACCTGGAAATTTTTTCTTAGGGAGTTGGTTAATAGCTTGTTCTATTTCTTTTTCTGATATGGGGCTATTTAAATAATTTATATCCTCTTCTGTTAACCTGGGCAATGTATATTTTTGTAGATAATCCTCCATTTCATTTCGATTATCTCTTCTTGCTATTTTCTGGAATTCTACATTCAGTTAGGTATATGTTTCCGTTTTCCTTTCCTTCTTTTCCCCACTATTTATAAAGCCTCAACAGACTGTCAATTTGCTTTCTTGCTCTTTTTCTTTACAATTTTTTTTTTGCTGCTGCTTCCTGTGCAACTTTGCAAACAACTGTTTGTGATTCTTCAAGTACCCCATCTACCAGACCTTATCCCTTAAATCTATTCACCATCTCCAGTTCATATTCCTAAGGGATGTTATTTAAGGTTACACTTATATGGTATGCTGGTTTTCCATACTTTCTTCAATGTACGCCTAAATTTTGCAATAAGAAGCTCATGATGTAGTAAACAGTCAGATCCGGGTCTTTGTTTTAAATGACTGTAGTGTCTCTATCTTTGGCGACTGATTTTAAAATCAGTCTGATTTCAATAGTGACCATCTAGTGATGTGTACTAGATGCGCCTTTAGAGTTGTTGGAAAAGAATACTTTGAGACGTAGGAAGGGAAAGAATTTGAAGCTCTAAGTTTTTAAAACAAATGTTGAAAGTTATTTTTACTTGTACATGAGTAAAAATAAAATAATAAATAAATAGGAAAAAGGAAGGAAAAAAAAAGAAAAAGAATGTTTTTATGACCCATGAGTTATGTTGACAAAACTTTTGTTTCTTACCTAGTAATAAATTGTTTTGAATGTTATGGCTATGCAGTATTGTTTGAGGTCAGGTATCGCCAGCCCTAGCCCTTCCTTTTTTTTTCCATTAGTTTCCTTAATAATATCTGACTTTTATTCTTACATATATTATCTTTCCTAGCTGTATAAAATTATACTTTGGACGTTTGATATGACACTGAAAAAGGAAATTAATTTTGGAAGTATATTTATTTTATTTTTTGGGCTAAGACAATTGGGGTTAAATGATTTCCCCAAAGTCACACAGCTAAAAAGTGTTAAGTGTTTGAGGCCAGATTTCAACTCAGGTCCTACTACCTTCAAGGCTGATGCTCTATGCACTCTGCCACCCAGCTGCCCCCTATATGTTCATTTTTAATATAATTGTTTGGTCTACCCAGGTCTAATTATTCAGTGCTGCCTTTATTTCTGTACAGAGCATTTTGTAATTGTGTCCATTTGTTACCATGTGTCTTAGCAGCTAGGTTCCCCAGTATTTTATACTGTCTGTAGTTATTTTATGTGGAATTTTGCTTTCTATCTTTCCCAGTATGGAATTTACAGAAGTGTCAATGATTTGTATAGCTTTATTTTATATCTTGCAACCATGTTGGTTTTATTTCCTCTTTCACTGTGCTTTATTACTTCAATTTCTTTCTTTTGGATCTGTTATTACTGTAATAAGTAGAATTTCCAATGCTCTATTGAATAATGTAACAATGGGAAACTTTGCTGCACCCAAATATATTGTATATGCTTTCAGTTTGTTCCTATTAAAATAATACTTTCTTGGTTTTAGAGAAAGTCTGTTTATCATTTTAGAAAAGCTTCCTTTATTCCCATGCTTTCTAGTGTTTTTCATAGGAATGGGCATTGTATTTAGTCAAAATCTTTTTTTAATCATCAATTGAAAGAATGTTATTTTTGTTATAAATTTGGTCAATTGTGCTTATGGTTTCCTTATATGGAACCAGCCCTCTATTCCAGGTATAAATTCTGTTTAGGTATGGGATAGGCTCTTTATGATATGTTACAGTATATCCTTGCAAGTGTTTTGTTTACTTTTTTGAATCAATATTCATTAGGAAAATTGTTCTATAATCTTTTCCCTCTGTTTCAGCTCTCCCCAGTTAGACATCAAATCATATTTGTGTCATATAAAGAATTTGGTAGGGTGCCTTCTTTTTCAATTATTCTCAAATAGTTTATATGTTATTACAATGAGCTATTTTTTGTTTGATTGAATTCACTTATAAATCTTTCGGGTCTTCGAAGTTGCTTTTTCCCCCTTTGGGAGTTCATTTATGTTCAATTTCTTTTCCTGAGATAGTTCAGTATTCTATTTCCTCTTCTTTCATTATTAACAATTTATTTTTTGTAAATATCCATGACGACAGAACCAATGGAACCAAGACTAAAAAGGAAATACAAAGCTGGGGAAAAATCATTACATCCAGTGTTTGTGACAGTATAATTTCTAAACTATATAAAGAATTGTGTCAAATTTATAACAATATAATTCATTCCCCAATTGATAAATGGTCAAAGGATATGGACAATTTTCAGATGACGAAATGAAAAACTCCTAAAGTCATTTGAAAAGATGCTCTAAAATCACTATTAATTAGAGAAATTAAAATTAAAACAACTCTGAGGCATCACTTCATACTTCTCAGATGGGCTGAAATGACAGGAAAGGATGAAAAATGTTAGAGGGGATGAGGGAAAACTGGGACACTAATGCATTGCTGGTGGAGTTGTGAAGTGATCCAACCACTTTGGAGAGCAATTTGGAACTGACCACAGGGCTATCAAACTGTGAATATTCTTTGACTCAGCAGTGCCACTAATGGGTCTGTATCCCAAAGAAATCACAAAGGAGGGAAAAGCACCCACATATACTAAAATGTTTTGGAGCAGTTCTTTTGGTGGTGGCAAAGAACTGGAAAATGAGTATTATAATTTGTCAAAAGCTTTTTTTTAGCATCTATTGAAATAATGTTATTTTTTGTTATAAATCTGGTCAATGATGCTTATGGTTTCCTTATATGGAACCAGCCCTCTATTCCTGGTATAAATTCTGCATAGGTAAGGGATATGATCTTTACGATACATTACAGTAATGTCCTTGCAAGTATTTTCTTAGTTTTATTGTATCAATATTTATTAGGAAAAAACTTTGCAAGTTATAGTATATGAAGGTAATGGAATATTATTGTTCCATAAAAAAGCTTTCATGAACAAGCTGATTTTAGAAAGACTTCAAAGGATTCACATGACCTGATGCAGAGCAAAACAAGCAGAACCAAAAATACATTGTACAAAAGAATAGCAACAATGTGCACTGATCAGCTATGAAAGACTTGATTCTTCTCAGTGGTTCCAAATCAATCCTAATAGACTTTGTTATTTTTTTGTTGTTATTTTTTTGTTAAAGTTTTTTTTATTATTTTCAAAATATATGCATGGGTAATTTTCCATCATTGACCCTTGCAAAGCTTTATGTTACAAATTTTTTTTCCCTTCTTCCCCCACCCCCTACCCTAGATGAGAGGAAGTCTAATATATGTTAATTCTGTTAACATACTTGGCCAATCAAATATGTGTATACATAGTTATAGAGTTATCTTTCTGTACAAGAAAAATCAGATCTACAAGGAAAAAAAAACCTGAGAAGGAAAACAAAATGCAAGCAAACATCAGTAGAAAGCATGAAAATGCTATGTTGTGGACCAGGTTCAGATCCCACAGGCCTCTCTCTGGGTGTATATGGCTTTCTTCATCACTGCACAACTGGACCTGGTTTGAAACGTTTCATTGTTGAAGAGAACCATGTCCTTCAGAACTCGTCATCATGTATTATTGTTGTTGTCGTGTATAATGATCACCTGGTTCTGCTCGTTTCACTTACATCAGTTCATGCAAGTCTCTCCAGGCCTCTCTGAAATCGTCCTGCTAGTCATTTCTTACAGACCAACAATATTCAATGACATTCATATACCATAATTTATTCAGCCACTCTCCAATTGATGGGCATCCCTTCAGTTTTCAGTTTCTAGCCACTACAAAAAGGGCTGCCACAAACATTCTTGCACATGTGGGGCCCTTTCCGTCCTTTAAGATCTCTTTGGGATATAGGCCCAGTAGAAACACTGCTGGGTGAAAGGGTATAGACAGTTTAATAACGCTTTGAGCATAGTTCCAAATTTCTCTCCAGAATGATTGGATCCCTTCCCAGTTCCACCAGCAATGTATCAGTGTCCCAGCTTTCCCACATCCCCTCAAACTTTGCTAAAGTTGTGAATTGTTTCTTGCAGTGTTTGTGGTGAGTCTCTAGGGTTCTCTAAGTATACCATCATGTCATCTTCAAAGAGTGATGATTTTGTTTCTTCATTACCTACTCTAATACCTTTAATCTTTTTTTTTCTCTGACTGCCAAAGCTAACATTTCTAATACAATATTAAATACTAATGGTGACAGTGGGCAGCCTTGTTTCACTCCTGATCTTATTGGGAATGGTTCTAGTTTGTCTCCATTACATACGATGCTTCCTGATGGTTTTGAATAGATTCTACTGATCATTTTTTTAAAAAAGTCCGTTTATTCCTATATTCTCTAATGTTTTTAATAGGAACGAGTGTTGGATTTTATCAAAAGCTTTTTCTGTATCTATTGAAATAATCATATGATTTTTGTTAGTTTGCATATTAATATTATTGATTATGCTGAAATTTCTCCTAATATTGAACCAGCCCTGCATTCCTGGTATGAATCCTACTTGGTCATAGTGTACTATCCTGGGGATGACTTTCTGTAATCTCATTGCTAATATCTTTTTTTAAGATTTTTGCATCAATATGCATTAGGGAAATTCGTCTATAATTTTCTTTCTCTGTTTTCACCCTACTTGGTTTAGCTATCAGCACCATATCTGTATCATAGAAAGAATTTGGCAGGATACCTCCTTTCCCTATTTTCTCAAATAGTTTGTATAGTATTGGAATTAATTGTTCTTTGAATGTTTGGTGGAATTCTCATGTAAGTCCATCTGGCCCTGGAGATATTTTTCTTAGGAAGTTGATAAATGGCTTGTTTTATTTCGTTCTCTAAAAATTTATTTCCTCTTCTGTTTACCTGGGGAATCTATATTTTTGTACATATTCCTTCATTTCATTTAGATTATCAAATTTATTGGTATAGCACTAAATAGATAGATTAGTTTAGGTAGTATTGCCATCTTTATTATATTCGCTCGACCTATCCAAGAGCACTTGATGTTTTTCCAATTGTTTAGATCTGACTTTATTTGTGTGGAGAGTGTTTTGTAGTTTTGCTCATATAGATCCTGACTTTCCCTTGGCAGATATATTCCCAAATATTTTATACTATCGATAGTTATTTTGAATGGAATTTCTCTTTGTATCTTTTGCTGAGAGATTATTTAACTGAACTAGAAAAAATAACGACAAAATTCATCTGGAAAAACAAAAGGTCAAGAATTTCAAGGGAATTAATGAAAAAAAAATGCAAATGAGGGTGGCCTAGCTGCACCAGATCTAAAACTATATTATAAAGCAGTGGTCACCAAAACCATTTGGTACTGGATAAGAAATAGAGTAGTGGATCAGTGGAATAGGT
>JAJPUD010023575.1:0-19802 GCA_023553655.1 Myrmecobius fasciatus
TCCTCAATTGATAGTCATCTTCTCATTTTCCAATATTTTGCCACCCTTAAAAGCAGTGTTATAAATATTTTTTCACATGTAGGTCCTTTTCCCCTTTTTATGAACTTTATGGGATGCTGACCTAGTAATGCTATTGCACAGATAAAAGGGTATGCACAGTTTTATAGCCCTTTGGGCATAGTTCCAAATTGCTCTTCAGAATGGTTGGATCAGGTCACAACTCCACTAATAATGCATGCTGTCCCAATTTTCTTTCATCTTTTCCAACAATTATCTTCATTTTCTGTCATATTATTCAATTTGATAGGTGTGGGATGGAACCATAAAATTTTAGATGCTACTTCTCTAATTAATAGTGATTTAGATCATTTTTATGTAACTATAGATAGTTTTGATTTTTTTTTTCATTTGTAAACTGCCTGTTAATGTATTTGACTATTTATCAATTGGGAAATGGCTTGTATTTTTATAAATTTGATTCACTTTTCAATATATTTGAATAATTAGGCATTTATCAAAGATACTTATTGTAAATATTTTCCTACATTTCTGTTTTCCTATTAATCTTGGATGCATTGATTTTGTTTGTACAAAAGCTTTTTCTTTTAATATAATAAAAATATATTTATTTTACACTTCATAATGCACTACATTTCTTCTTTGTTCATGAATTCTTCCATTCCCCATAGATTAGACAGACTATTACTTTTTCTTGTAATTTGCTTATGGTGTCATCCTTTATGTGTAAATTATGCATCATTTTGACCTGATCTTGCTACATGGTGTGAGAAATTGATTTATACATGCTTTTTTGTCCTTTTGTTTTTCCAGTAGTTTTGTCAACTAGTAAGTTCCTATCCCAAAGGCTGTGGTCTTTGAGTTTACTAAACACTAGTTTATTATGTTGTTTAATTTCTGTATCTTGTATACCTAATCTATTTCACCATTTTATTTTTTAATCAGTACCATATAGTTTTGATGAGTACTGCTTTATAATAGAGTTTGAGATCTGGTATTGCTAGCTCACCTTCCTTTGCATTTTTTTTTCATTAACTCCTGTGGTATTCTTGACCTTTAATTCTTCCCAATGAATTTTGTTGATATTTTCCCTAGCTCTATTAAATAATTTTTTGGAAGTTTTATTGATAGGATACTAAATAAGTTAATTTAAGGAGAATTGTCATTTTTATTATATTGCCTTGGCATATTATGAACAATTGATATATTTCCAGCTGTATAGAGCTAACTTTATTTGTGTGGAAAGTCTTTTGTAATTGTCTTCATATAATTCCTGGGTTTTTCTTGGCAGGTACTTTATATTATTTATAACTATTTTATTTTATTTTTAAGGGTTATGAGGTTTATTTACAATATTTTTTCTCTGTGCATAAGTAGAATGGTAACAACTATGAAGTATGACATTGGTTGACAGACAAAAATTGGAAGACTATTATGCTTTCCTTTTATTGTTTTTCCTATATGTATATATATGTATATATAATATAAATGTATGCTATATATGTGTATGTGCACACATATATAGCATACATTTATGAACTATTGATACAACATAAGAAATTGGGCATATGAGGATTTTTAAAATGAATGAATATTGAATGAATATACTATAATCAGTTTTCCCAACAATTACCCAGACTGAGAAATGTACAATTTCAAAAAAATTCCCATACATATAAATTTAATTGATTCCATATAACAGCATTAGGAGTTTTGGTATTACTTTATGACACTGTAAAAATCAATGAGAAATAAGTCTCAAAGCAATTTAGGAGTCCAATGTTGTTCATACTATATGTTCTTTTCTTTAATTTGGTATAGGCATTGTGATCAGTTAAGATAATCTTATTAACAGTTTTGTAAATGATCTTTATTAGGAATTATGGGAATATTGCATGTAAGATTGTTGATTCTGAAAGATATTTTTCTTGCTGGAAAATTTCACTACATAAATCATTAGGGCACATTGAAAAGATCAGCATATATGAATAAAGTCATTCACATAATAAGAATATAGATTACTTAGATACCTAATATTTTGGCTGTGTACTATTCACTCAGAAATGTTTGGGCATATTTTTACTCAAGGCAAACCTGGAAAATATTCATATCAAAATTTTTATATTAACAAAGGTAGTGCTTCTCAAGGCCCAGAGTGCTAGGAAGACAGTATGCTAAAATTCAAAGACCATTAGAATTTGAATCAGAAGATTTGGACTTGTATGGTGGCCTTGACACTTAGTAGCTTAGTGACAATGAGCAATACAACCATTGTAAATCTTCATTTTATCCACTTCATATTGCTTGTAATGTCCAGTAAATAAAGATGTAATAAATCATTTTGTAAAGTAAGCATTGTGACATTGCACAAGGTGTTAGATATAAATCAGAAAACCTACGTTTGAGCTTACACACATGCACACACACACACACACACACACACACACACACACACCTTCCTTACCCAGGGAGTAAATAAGGAATATTATATAAATTATACATGTGAAATTTTCTAAGATATTTTCATATTATTAAAAAAGAAAAAAGAATTAAGTGAAAAAATAAATTTCAATTTTTACTCAAAGTTTGTCAATTCTCTCTCTGGATATAGATAGTATTTTTGATCATGATTCCTTTGGAATTTTCTTGGATAATTGTATTGATCAGTACAGCCAAATCTTTCACAGTTTGTGGTCATTACAACATTACTAATACTCTGTACAATAATATCTTGGTTATTCTCACTTCACTTTGTATCATTTCATACAGGTTTTTCTATTTTCCCCATTTCTCTTGTCATATATCACAATTTATTCTGCTGATGAGGATCCCCTTAATTTCGAGTTCTTTTTCTCCAGTAAAAGAACTGTTTTTAATATTTTGTACAAATAAGTCCTTTCCCTTTTTCTCTGATCTCTTTTTGTAAAAAGCCAAGTAATGATATTTCTGGGTCAAAGGGTATGTATAACTTTACAGCCCTTTTGGCACAGGTCCAAACTGTTCTCCAAAATTGCCAGAATAACAATTCATCAATGTATCTATTTTCCTTCATTCTATCCAGTGTTTATCATGTCTGAAAAGTATGAGGTAGTTCTTCAAAGTTGCTTTACTTTGTATTTCTCTCTTCAATAGATTTAGAATATTTTTCATTACAATACATACTTTGATTTTTTCTTCTCAGACATACCTGTTTTATCTTTTGATCATTTATAAGTTAGGGAATGGATTTTATTTTTATAAGTTCAACTTGGTTCTATACTTAAGGTATATTTGAGAAAAGAGGTCTTTATCGAAGAACCTTGTAATCTTTTACATTATTTCATTATATATGGCATCTTTTTAGCAGAATATATTTTCCTGATCATCTCTGGATAGATAAAAATATAGAAAAAAATTGAAAAAAGTCTATTTTTGCTTTTTCCTTATCTGAAATCATGTTGGTTATCTTGTAGAGGGCCATAGATAGTGGGAAACCCTGGATGAGGTATAAGACCCTTTAATCCAGTAAAAGGAACCCTGCTGACAGTGTCTGCTTTGGCTCCTCATCCACCCCTAAGAGCATCTCAACTTTCCTGAGAAGTCAGGAGGCATGACAACCTGTGTTGTACTTTAAGCAGAGTAATATTAAGTCGCAAGGAAACATCTGCACACAATGGCAAGTGGTGTATGTGGACCCACATGTGCAGTATCCTATAGTTATGCAAGTGTATTATGTAAGCATAGGGTAAATAAGGATGAAAATTTTTTGAAGAAACAGACTCCATGATTGACCATTCTTGTGAGTTCCACCTTATCACTCCTCACCCAAGATCAGGACTCAGGTTGGTACCTAAATCCTCCTTTGAGCAGGTCTGGACAATTGGTGCCCAATGTGGGGCTCTCAAGAGCAGGGCACACAGCAGCTTGGCTGATGTGAACAGTGTGAGTTCAGGTGAGAGTCCTCAGTACCCAACAGGGTAAGTTTAAACAGGCAGCAGAAAGATTTGGCAAAGGCTTAGCTAGTCACTTTTGTTTTCCAGTTGAAATGGCAAGTGTTAACAAAAGAGCCTCCCTCTCAAAAGAAGTATGAAAATTCTTGGTTAGGTCAATAAGAAAGCAAAATTTGTTGGTGACTCATAAGCAGATCTCTGAGTTCTTAGATATTGGGGAGTGCATGTCTCTGTGGCTTTCTAAGGAGGAGACAATGGAGCCAGAGAAGTGGGAGATCATGGGAGAATAGCTAACTGAATACTACCATACTACAGGTCCTGGCTCAATCATTGAGCACACATTCCTTTTGCACAATGTAAGAAAATTGGCTTTGAGAGGTCCTACAAATTATCCAAAAAAGGGACTTTTACTGTAGGGTTCCAAAAAAAGGAGAATGAGGAAAATAAACAAAAAGAAGGTGCAGACAACTCTAAAGGGTGAGACATGTTAAACAAAGACAAAGTTGGCTCTGGGAGGGACATGGAAACTCCCCATCTCTCAGTCCAGCTCCACTTCCCCCTGCTTCTGGGTCCCTGGTGTATCCCCTGCTTTCTGACCCACTACATTTTCATCCTCCTCCCTCAACTCTGCCTTCATGGATGGGAGATGGAAGAATGGAAGAGACAGTGGCACCTTTGGCACTGCCAGTGCAGCCATTTTGTCCTCCCCCTCTGTCCTGATTACAGGGGGCACTGGTTAAGGCAAAAGAGGAGGGATAGGATACATTTGGATTGAAAATGGAAGCATATACTGTTATTGAAGAATCAAACTGTAATAGGCCTCCAGGTCAGATCAGGAGGAGACACACTCCTTTTAATCTGGAAGTTATCAAAAATCTGAAAAAGGCTTGTACCTTCTTTGAGTCTACATCATTGTATGTTAAGATGCTATTAGAGACGTTGGCTTATGAAATTCTAACCCCTAATAATTGTAAATCCATAGCAAAAGCAGTACAACCAGACCAAAGTCTTAATCCTTATTCAGTGTCTGTGGCTAGAATCTTGTTAAAAAATAAAATTACAATTATCTGGAATAGAACCTAACAAGATATACACCTTTTATACAAATATACAAATTAATATATGCTGTGAAACTATCCCAGAGTGGCAAATTTTAATGGCCACAGCTCCAAATTTCATGTACGGGTTCCTCTTAAGGATAGCCCAGCTATTACATAATTGGCCATGGGTTTTTGAAGAAAAGGTTTCTAAGATCCCTCTTAAAGGACTGACCATATTTACAGATGTGTCCACACATAAAATTTGTGCTCTATATTCTCCTGACTTAGCTTTAAAAAGAGTAGTCAAAAGTTCCTGTCAGTCCACTCAGCAGAATGAATTGTATGCAATTATGCTAGCTTTAATTATTACAAAGGAGATGTCAATATAATATCTGATTCGGCTTATTCAGTAAGTGTGGTGCAAAGAATTGCCACAGCCCAAATAAAATTTGTAGCCTCTACCATATTTCAGCTTTTTAAGGAATGTCAGGAGCAAGTGAAAAACCACCCAGGTAAATATTGCCTCTTGCATGTCCCTTCTCATACTGTTCTTCCAGGGCCTATTTTTTATGGAAGCTGAAGATTACCTTCTCATTATGTTAGCCAAAACTCCCCTATTTCAGGCTACTCAAGAATCTTATTCTAAATATCATCAGGCTACATGAGTTTTACATTTGCAGTTTGGGATAACAAAAGAGGAAGCTAGGAGCACAATAAAAGCCTGAACACCTTGCCTTCCTTTCATGCTCCTGTGCTCCCTCCAGGAAAGAATCCTCGTGGTTTGAGGCACAATGGAATATGACAGATGGATGTGAACCACTATAAGTCTATTGGGCAACTGTCTTTTATCCATGTTGCTGTGGACACCTTCTCAGGATTTACTTTTGCATGCAGTAGCAAAAGAGATGGCCCAGGTGGTCACTGAATTCTTTACACAGGTCTTTGCTGTTATAGGTATACCACAAGCAATAAAAATAGATAATGGACCTGCATATATTTCCAAACATTTTGCATGTTTTTGGGCCTAGTATCAAGTTTCATATAACACTGGCATACCTTTCAATCCTAAAAGACAGACAATAGTAGAGAGGAGAAACAGAGACATCAAGATGCTCCTCCAAAAACAAAAGAGAGTGGGAGTCACAGGTAACCCTAGAGAATTTCCAAACTTAGTCCTTTATATTATTAATTTTTTGATTTTGATAGGGACTCACTGATTCTGGCAGACAAATTTCATAATCCACCAGAAGGGCAATGTCCAGTGCGAGAAGCTCCAGTATTGAGAGTATTGAATGGAAGGGAACAGACAGGTTAATCACTTGGAGAGTTTGCTTGTGTCTCTACAGAAGTAGAAGGAATCCAGTGGGTGCCAACACACCATATCTGCCTTGTCCATGAGAGAGATGGAAAAAGAGAAGACCCTTGAAATGAAGAAGACCCAGGAAACATCAGGTGATTCCATCTCTGACTATGTCCACCATTGAAAGAGCATGGCTGTTAGCCCTATGTGTATGACAATTGACTAATGAACATTATGATGACCATAAAAATAATTGCTAATGAGATTGAAGCAGAACTTCAAAACCTGCAGGAATCATTGAATTACCTGACACATAAAGTGATGGACAATAGATTGGCTTTGGATTATCTCTTGGCTACTGAAGGAAGTGTATGTATGGTAGTTAATTCCCCTTGTTGTATGTATATCAATAACTCACAGAAGATGATTACAAATTATACTATCTATATGAAACAGCTAAATGGAGGAGAGATGCATGACAATAGTTATTTTCTATATCTTCTTTCTGGGACTCATGGAGATTTTTTATAGTATCTTGTTCAGTCACATTACTTGTAATATTACTATTTGCCTGTGTGATATCACTAATTGCCTGTGTGATTCCTCCCATATTGAAACTTGTTCCATTTTATGGATTTAATCATTGATGTATATCTTCTTCAATTAAAACAAAAAGAAAGGGAGAGATGTAAAGGGCCATAGACAGTGGGGAACCCTGGGTGAGGTACAAGACCCTTTTGTCCAGTAAAAGGAACCCTGCTGACCATGTCTGGTTTGGCTGCCCATCCCCATAAAGACACCTGGGCCTTCCTGAGAAGTCAGGGGCCATGATAACCTGTGTTATAATTGAAGTATAGTTATGCTAATGTGGCAAGGAAACATCTGCATACAATAGCAAGTTGTTTATGTGGTTCCACATGCTAAATATTCTATAGTTAGCACATGTGCAGTATCCTATAATTATGTAAGTGTATTACATACGCATAGGTTATATAAGGCTAAGGATTTTTTGAATAAACAGACTCCTGTTTGACCATCCCGGTGAGTTCTGCCTCATTCCTCCTCATCCATGATCAGGACTCAAGCTGGTACTGAAATCCTCCCATGAGCAGATCCAGACACAATCTATACCTCTTTTCCTTCAACTGAAAAATATTAGATTCTATTCTGGTCCTTTACTTTAACTCTGTGAATGTTTTTCTGTTTTAAGTGTATGTCTTGTAAATAATATTTGTTGGATTCTTGTTTCTAATCCATTCTATCTGCTTCAATTTCATGGGTGAGCTCATCCCATTCACAGTTACTATCACTAACTTTGTATTTTCCTCCACCTCATTTTCTTTTTTTTTTCTCTATTATCCTTTCCCTTGTTAAAATTGATCAAATGAAATAAGAAGGAAACTAAGGACAAAGTAAACTGTTCTATGATTTAATTTGCAGTTATCATTTGCATTTCAAACTAGGTCACCTTACTCCTCAGAGATGAGATTCGAGGAGTAATTTAAAGATCAAATTTTTATAACAAAAGAGAGAATTTTTATAAAAAATGACAGAAATTTGTTTTGAACATAATTCAATTGGACAAAGCATGTTACTCAATAGGTTACATTTTCCAGACTTTTTAAATCCTGTGCCATAAATCCTTTCCTGCAGGTGGAGACACACCAGACAGGTTTCAACTCTATATCACAAATTTCTTCTGCACACCTCCTACATTTTCTTGGACTGGGAAAACGTCTCATTATGACCTTTTGTTGGTGTGCTACTCCTAAATTTTATTTGAGATACTAGTGACTTAGATGGCACTGTTAGGGTTTTCAGATGAGTTACCACATCTAATCTTTAGCTCCAATCAGGAGAGATATTAGTTGAAATAAGGAAGCTAAGTGTCAGATATGAGAAAGGAGGGAATTCTGAGTTTGGGAGGCAGTCATGTTAGGAGATGCAGTACCATGTATGAAGAACAACAAAGAGGCCAGCGTCATTGCAACACAGAGTACTTTGAGGGGAGTAATATGTAAGATGACTGGAAAGGTAGGAAGCAGTCAGACTGTGAAGGACTTCAAAAACAGAGGTCAATATATCAGATCTTGAAGGCACAAAGTATGATGATTAAAGAAAACCAAGTTTCCTAGTACTGAACAAAAAATATTTCTAAACTACTAAAGGACCCCTGAGAGGAGACAAGCCATGGTAGATGAAAGGGAAAGTGTGAAGAAAATTCTGTATAACATTTGAGATAGGCCCAGAAAAGCACTCAGTTCAGTGTAGCTTCCCAGCCAGAGCTATAAAAGAAACCATTGAAAAGCAGGGTTCAGCCTTAGGCGACCCTGGGAATTTAATTATAGGATTATCAAGGACACAATACTTAATAGGTTCCAGAGGCCTCCATTACAGCAGAAGATAAAGCCAGATTAACATTCAAGTAACCCATTTCCTACCCAGAATTGAGGCTCTTTGTCTTGACAAAATCTGGACAAATGGACAGACAGCTATTGTAGAAGAGAGATTCTTGTCTTAGTCACTAAACTCTGGGTTAACTAACATTCGAAAGTACAGGAATAGATTTTTGTCCCAAATATAAAGACTCTGATTTAGAAACTTGAGATGCAGAATGAGTAAATAGAAAAAGAAAACACCATCAACCAAAAAATGCCTTGGACTGAGAGAAATCAAAGGGTCAAATCAGAAGAATATATCTATAAGAAAATGAAATAAAGACTGAGAGAAAAGAATGTCCTGATCATGTGAATGGAGAGTGTCTAGAAGACATAAAGCAAAAGAATCAAATGGAATAACTAGAGAGGAAAAAAAGGAAATGAGAAGTGTTATATTAGAGGAAATATGTAAAATTTACTCCCACAGTGAAATCCTTGAAAATTAGAATACAAATCATCTGAACACAATAAATCCATGAGTAACAAGAAATATCAAACTATAAATGTTGGGAGAAATAATATATTTATTATAATATAAAATTCTGACCCAGAAAACAGTGTGGGAGAGATAATTTAATAATAATTGCATTAACTGAAAATAATAACCAAAAAATTGGTTACCATATTTCATGAAATCATAAATGAAAATTGCCCAGATCTAAAGGACACAATGAAAACAGGAAGAAATACCTAGTCAAATCCTGAAAGAATTTGTACTACCAGGTATTGTAGAAGCTTAATACTGTGATGAAGAAAGTTTTTATGTTGCCAATTAAATTTAAATATGTGAACTGCATACAGTTTGAAGGAATAATTGGTAGGTGGTTACCAGGATATTCTTGATCCTACTAAAATATTTCCATTTCACTTCTCATGATAAGAAAAGAAGGAAGAAGCATCCTTCTAACATTTAATAAAAATAGACAAAAATTAAGAATTTAACAAAAAATACAATAATTTCATCTGAACAGTGATATATGTAAAGTGTTCACAGGGAGAAAGTAGTATCTAATTCATTTGTCCAAGATGATACAGGCTTATATAGTCTAGATCTAGAGGGAACTCTAGATCAGCTAATTCAACCACTTCGATTTATAGATGATGTAAATGAGTTTCAAAGAGTTTATTTTCTCTGGTTACATAAGTAATAAGTGACCTAAATATGATTTGAAATCTGAGACCTCTAATGTCATTGTCCTTTACATTTCAATATAATTCCTTTCCCAAAGAATTTCTGTTTATCTGCAAAAACAGGCACCTTCAGCACAAGGCATCTTTAGATAGACACAATATAAGTAACTAAACAATAAAAAAAAAATATTACCATGTATTTTAAGTACCTGAGCATGTAAAGGCTTAATGTTGCACAATGAATTATAGAATATTTTCTGTAATTTGAAAAAGAGCCTGTGTACTAATAATGAAAATCATCAATCTGTATCTTACAGGCGTAAATCAAAGGGGATCATTGAAGAAGTACATTTATCTTTATTACAACAATCAAAATCTTAATGTCTCTTATTAATGAAATTTTACACATTTTTGCCAAAGGTAAGGTTAGTATATTCATGAGGTTTATCAAAATTTATATTTCTTTCAGTACATTCAGAATTCCCTCTCCCATTTAAATGTGAAAAAATGCTGGTCAAGGAGATTTGATAACATTAAATTGTAACCAAATTGGGGGAGGAAGCTTTCAAAGAAAAATCTATTTTATTTTTAAATGTACCTTTTAATAAACCTCAACTAATCTTGTTTATTGATTATTTGTTACTCGGGATCAAAAGATCAATAGAGAATATCTATTGAAAAAATAAAAGCCATTTAAAATTGTGGTATCATAAAAAAATGCTCTCAATATACTTCAAGGTCCCTTTTAACACTATGCCCAATCCTCTTCATTTTATAATTGAAGAAAGAGAAGCCCAGAGACACTAAGTGATTTGCTCAGATAGCAATTACCTGGGTTAAGATTTAGATCCAGGTCTTCTTGACTTCCTGACACACTTCCTATACATCTTGTCATAGTTCTTCTTGGTTTTTCTGTTATTTGTTTCCTTAGATTCCATGGTAATGTTCAATTGTTGTCCTGGTTCTGCATAATTAATTTTGCATGAATTAATAAAATTCTTCTCCTTAGCATTATTCACAATATTTGTTATATTTATAGTACAGATTCTATTACATTCATGTGCAACAAATTGCTTAGTAATTTCTTAATTCAAGGGTATCTACTTATTTTCATTTTCATTTTTATTTTCTGAGGCAATTGGGGTTAAGTGACTTGCCCAGGGTTTCATTTTTAATACTATAAAAATATATTAATATTTTTGCATTTGTAGATATTTTATATCCTTCTGGCATATGCTTAAACTTGGCATCAAAATATATTGAGATTTTTAGTAATTTTCTTAGTATAATTCTAGATTACTTTTCAGACTGAGTAGAGCAATTCAAGGCTTCACTAACAAAGGAAGCAGACCTACTTTTTTTTTTTTAACACAACCCCCCCCCCATATCAATTACTCTATCCTTTTTCATCTTTGCCAGTTTGCTGGTATAAGGTGAAACTTCAGCTAGTTTTATTTGCATTTTTCTTATTCTTAGTGATGTAGATTATTTTTATATAGTTTTCAAAATGTGCAATTCTTTTGAGAAATATTTTTTATATTCTTTGGCCACTAATCTATTAGGCAATGACTTTTGATCTTGTATAATTCAATTAGTCATCTAAATATATATTAGATATATTACTTTTATCAGATATGTTTAATATGAAGATCTTTTTTCCTACTCAATCACTTCTCTTCTTATTCTAATGGCATTAATTTTGCTCAAACGTGTAATCAAAATGATCTCTTTTATATTTTTAAATGATTTTTATGCCCTTTTAATTAGAAATCCATTCATATTCATGGCTGAGGAAAGTAATTGATTTTTTAAAATGTTATTATACAATATTTAGATCACATATTTATATTATGTATTGTGGTATATGTGGTATATAGATATATATGATGTTTAAATCTACTTTATACTATTTCCTGCTTATCCCAGTGATTCTTAAAAAGTAGAAAGCTTTTCCTTCCTAGATAATGTATGCTTCTAGGTTTGGACACTGGATTATGAAATTCTGTTTCATATCTAATCTGTTTTATTATTTTTTTACTTTTAAATTTCTACTATGTTGTTTTGATGATTTATATGTGAACTTTGTATGTGTTATTCCTATCTTTATTTCTGCTTCTTTATTTTGATATTGTAGTTATTTTGTCCTCCAAATTAATTTTGTTTTTCTGGAGTAAAACACATTTTTCTAAAGTAAAGTATCCACTGTATAGTTCACTATAGTACCAAGTTAATTCAATTGATAATATTGTTCATTTTAAAGCTTTGAGAGAGTACAATCATGAATGTTGTATACCTCTTAATATAATTTTCTTTTCAATTTCTCTTTTTTCCATTCCTACTGCTACTTCATCTCCTTTCTTAAAAGGTTCTGAAGATCATCTAGCAAGATAAGCTATTAAAATCTTTTTTTGAACTAAACTGTCAAGCATTAAAACTACTGCAGGGTTGGCTATATTGTTCAAATGCCAAAAGTAAGCTTGCCCAAATGACTATTTTATGGATAATTCACTCAAATCAAGCACTCAAATAGTGATCAGAAGAAGTGATACAAGGACACACTTAAGATCTTTCTAAAGAACTTTGTAATTGATTATGTGACTTGTGAGATATTGGAAAGGACCACCAACAAAGTGTACTGGCATTATTACAATATTAAAACTTTAAACATGATACTCCATTGGTTCGTTTACTCTCAGTAGATATAATTAGTTCACAACTAAAGGTTTTACCAAGATGTCATAGTAATAATAGCAAAAACAAACCATTCTCCATAAGTCAGAAGGACATTTTCCCCACAGATACATGAAATGTTTATGAAAACCCTGAGGAAAAACTTGAATATAATCTATTGAGTCACATATGGAGGAAACATAGATGGCTCAAAGAACTTATATCTCTAGAGCTGTAAGAACTCATTCTGCAACCTCCTCCCTCTCTCCAAGCTCCAAGTCTCTATTCAGAGACTTCCTTGGATGCAATTCTTGGATCTTTAGCTTGATTCTTGCTAGATCTATCTCTCTCTAAAATTAATAGTGAGGTCTCACTCCTTGAAGCTACTATATGATTTAAATGTTTTCTCTCTGTAACTATGCCTATCTAGAGAATATGTATTTCTGTGATCACTTCCTCAAATTTCTCATCTCTTCTAAATGTCTCACTGATGGATTTGATATTTTGTACTGCTTAAGAAGCTCTTCTACAAGGGAATGGGAGAGGAATGGAGGTGGGATGAGACAGAATTTCTACCCTCTTGTTTTTCTCTAGGATAATTGCAGGGCTATCATTCTAAAATGACATTTCTTGCCTCATCAGGTTCTTAATCTGTGCCTATGGCTTAGGACACTTCTGTTTTTAATGTCTTACAGGGAACATGATTCATTCCTATTCAAATTTAATGAAAATATTTCCACACATTTTAAACGAATGACTAGACATAGACATATTTTTATACTTTGTTAACATATTGATGATGACAGAGTTTACCCCATATTTTCTGTGAATATATGAACTAGGTGGCAGTGGGGTAACGGTGTGAGTAAAATCACTATCTACTCTCTCTAACAAGTATACTTTCCACTCTACCTCTTTGCCTTCAAATCATCAAATCTGCTTGTTTCTTATGACTCACCCAAGAATATTACTTATACTTAGCACTTTGGTCCCAACCTATCTTTCAAATATTACTCCTATTTTCCTATATGTACTTTTCATTCTGTCCAGTCTAGTTTAATATCTATCATTTGCACATGAGGTATATATTTCTATCTCTGCTTCTGATTGTACCATTCTCCTATCTGGGCTACATTTCCACCTACATTATTCCTGACCACTCTTCAAAGTGAAGTTTTCATGGAGAATTTTAGTTATCAATGATCTCTTTTCCCCTTGTAATTCCCAAACTCACATTGCCTGTATTATTCATTAGACATTTTATGTAAACTGTCTTATGTTCTTAGATATTTGGGATATAACTTCTCTGCCCACCATAATAGTTTATATGCTTTCCTCTGCCTAATATAGAGTTGTTCAATGTTGGTGCCTGAGGAAAAGCCCATATATTCTTCCTCCTAGCATAATATACTTCTAGAATATTTGTTGAAGAAATAGAGTACACTAATTAATGAATTACAGTTAAAAGATTAAAACATTAAAATTAAAGAATTATAATGTCTAGAGATAATTTAGTTCTAGATTTTATTCCCTTCCAACTACAACAGAATTTCTGATATAATAGAGTAACCTCTGAACTGTTTAGGACAAAGTTTGGAGGAGAAATTTCAAGGAGATGGAAATTTCCAACTGATTTGGCCTACATGTTACATGAACTGAAGCTTCCATTTTTTGCCTCTGTGCTTTTGTGTAATATTGTCCTGTGTCTAGAATGAAATATTTCTCTTTACTAGCACCTATGAGAATCTTGTGTTTCAAGTCTCACCTACAGGAAGCCTATCTTAATTCACTAGTTTTTATATTATTTCCTTTGCTCAAATAATTTTCTACTTATCATTGTGAATCCTGAAATATGGAGGCACATCTTTTTGACTTTAAATCTGCCTTCAGATATTTAATACCTGTGTGATCCTGGGCAAGTTATTTAACCCTTTTTGCCTCAGTTCCCTCATTTGGAAATGATCTGGAGAAGAATATAGCAAATCAGCCAAGTACCTTTACCACAACAAACCCAAATATGGTCATGAACAATCAGACTTTATTAAAATAATTGAATGACAACCACAAAAACCTAGCTTAGTATTTTGCATATAGTAGGTGTTACATTATTTTTATTAAATAAATGAAGAAAAATATGATCTGCATTGGAATTCATTAGAGGTTCTCAAAGATATTATTTTTTTATTTTTCTGAGGCAATTGGGGTTAAGTGACTTGTCCAGGGTCACACATCCAGGAAGTGATAAGCTAGAAAAAGACAACATTTTGATAAATATTCAGATAATTGGAGAACAGGACCTTAAAATATTTTTTTTATTTGCTTATGAAGAAACAAGTAAACTGAGAATTTTCCCAGGGTTTGACAACTAGGTTAATAGAGCTGGAAGAGGTCAAGTTAGGTACATCTAATTCAAGCCCTTTATTTTATCAATGACTCTTAAAACTTTTTGAAGGGTAGTTGTTACATATTCCTTAGATTTCCAATTTGTCATTGATGTATACCGATTACTTGGAGAGATCAAATCACTTCAACAGGTATTCATAGCAGGAGAGGACGAGATTTTTCTTGGAAACAAGAAAATGTTTTTTTGGCCAATCTATTTTAAGAGTTCAGATAAATTCTATTACTTTTTAACATGTACACCAATAATAACTGTGCCTTTTCTTCTTCCTGGTACTTCATAAAAAGCTATAAATCTCTAAGCACAAAAATATGCTTTTTGAGTGATGCACAGGTTAAGAATGAGACTGCCTCAAACTCCATTCCCCACATGGTATGAAAGTATTTTATGATAGATTTTATTTAGGTCAAGAATAGCTGGACTGAAGTGAGAACTCACAGATATTCTTCAGCTTCCAGGGCCATCTCATTGTTATCCATTTTCTTTGCTTTTTAGTAAAGAGTCCTTTTCAGCTATTATAATCATTGCATTCAAGACATTTAAAGAAATAAAGATGGTGAGATTTTCTTAAGTTTTCTCTTCCTAAATAGATATTTGCCTTAATTTTGCCTCACTTTCTCTACTCCCATACATAAATAGATAGATGGATAAATGATAGATATACAGACAGACAGATATATGAGTACCTTTTAATTTTCTCCTAGGAGGTATAAAATATTGATAGCAGGTTTAGAGCTTGTGATGAGGGGGAAGGCACTTAATTATCTGCCCTGAGCAGAGGGAATAGTTGTTGAGATAACATGTGCAGAAAGAAAATGAATAGGTTGTACACAATACTGGAACAAATTAGCATATAGCTCAGAGCAGTCTGATTCTCCAAATCTCAGGGTTAAGGAATTACTTAAGGATGTAAGAGAACTACTTGATTAAATAAGTGTTCTCTCACTCAACAAGATCAATGGAGCTAAACTGTGTGCCAGGTGCTATGGTGCGTAGTTAAGGAGGAACAGATAAATTGAAAAGATTAAAAGATACATTTTATGTGATTGAATATTTTACTTATAGCTGTGGGGTGGGTCAGAGATGAAAAGATTAAAAATGAGAATAGGGCATTTCCTTTTAGGGAAATTTTCTTTTTTAGGATGGGGAGATTTCAAACTATTACTATTGCTATATCTTTCAGATTCCACTGTCTGCCTATACCCATTCTCTACCCAGATTTCAAAATGATCTTCCTAAGGTGCACCTCTAATTCTTTCATTCTCCTAATTATGAAAGGCAAATGGTGGTGGAGCCAAGAATGCAGAGAAAAACCAAGAAGCTGCCTGAGCTCCCACAAGTTTCCCTCAGAAAGAATGTTTGAGTTTTTTTTTAATTTTATTTTATTTGCATAACATATGTGTGGGTAATTCTTCAACAATAACCCTTACATAGCTTTCCGTTACAAATTTTTCCCCCCAACTTCCCCACCCCTTCCCTAGATGGCAGGATATCCACTACATGATAATTATGTTAACATATTGGCAAATCGAATATATGTATACATATTTCCAAACTTATCATTGTTGTGCAAGAAAAATCTTATCTACACAAACGATATATCAGATAAAGGAAACACAATGTAAGCAAACATCAATCAAGGAGTATGAGAATGTTATGTTGTGGTCCACATTTCGCATCCCTCTCTCTGTGTGTATATGGCTTTCTTCAGTGAACAATTGGAGGTGGTTTGGAACATATCATTGTTGAAGAGAGCCATGTCCATCAGAATTAATTGTCATATAGTACTGTTGTTGCCCTGTATAATGATCTCCTGGTTCTGCTCATTTCACTCAGCATCAGTTCATGTAAGTCTCTCCAGGACTCTCTGAAATCATCTTGCTGGTCATTTCTTACATAACAATAATATTCCATAATATTCATATACCATAATTTATTCAGCCATTCTCCAATTGAAGGGCATCTATTCAATTTCCAGTTTCTAGCCACTACAAAAAGGGCTGCCACAAACATTCTTGCACATGTGGGGCCTTTTCCTTTCTTTATTATTTCTTTGGGATATAAACCCAATAGAAATGTTGCTGGGTCAAAGGGTATGCACAGTTTGATAACTTTTTGAGCATAGCTCCAAATTGTTCTCCAGAATGGCTGTATCCATTCACAGCTCCACCAACAATGCATCAGTGTCCCAGCCCTCCCACAACCCCTCCAACATTCACCATTGACTTTTCCTGTCATTTTAGCCAATCTGACAGGTGTGAAGTGGTACCTCAGGGTTGTCTTGATTTGCATTTCTCTGATCAACAGTGATTTGGAGCACCTTTTCATATGACTATAAATAGTTTTAATTTCATCCTTTGAAAATTGTCTGTTCATATCCTTTGACCATTTATTGATTGGAGAATGGCTTGAATTTTTATAAATATGAGACAATTCTCTATATATTTTTGAGATGAGACCTTTATCAGAACCCTTGAATGTAAAGATGATTTCCCAATTTATTACTTCCCTCCTAATCTTGTCTGCATTGATTTTGTTTGTACAAAAACTTTTTAACTTAATATAGTCAAAGTTATCTATCTGGTTTTCAATTAAGAGTTCCAGTTCTTCTTTAGACATAAATTTATTCCATCTTCAAAGGTCTGAGAGGTGAACTATATTACATTCCTCTAATTTACGTATAGTATCACTCTTTATATCCAGATCATGAACCCATTTAGATCTTATCTTGGTATGTGGTGTTAGATGTGGGTCAAGCCCTAATTTCTTCCACACTAGTTTCCAGTTTTCCCAGCAGTTTTTGTCAAATAGTGAATACTTATCCTAAAAGCTGGGGTCTTTGGGTTTATCAAAAACCAAATTGCTATAGTTATTGCCTAGTTTGTCTTGTGCTTCTATCCTATTCCACTGATCGACTACTCTATTTCTTAGCCAGTACCAAATGGTTTTGATGACTGCTGCTTTATAATATAGTTTTAGATCTGGTACAGCAAGTCTACCATCGTCAGCCTTTTTTTTCATTAATCCCCTTGAAATTCTTGACCTTTTGTTCTTCCAAATGAACTTTGCTACTATTTTTTCTAGATCTGTAAGATAATTTCTTGGGAGTTTGATTGGTATGGCACTAAATAAGTAAATTAGTTTGGGTAGTATTGTCATTTTTATTATATTCCCTCGACCTACCCATGAGCATTTTAAGTTTTTCCAATTGACTAGGTCTGATTTGATTTGTGTGGAAAGTGTTTTGTAGTTTAGTTCATATAGTTCCTGACTATCTCTTGGCAGATAAATTCCCAAATATTTATACTATCAACAGTTATTTTGAATGGAATTTCTTTTTGTATCTCTTGCTGCTGAACTTTATTGGTAATATATAAAAATGCTGATGATTTATGTGGATTTATTTTGTACCCTGCCACTTTGCTAAAGTTGTGAATTGTTTCTAGTAGTTTTTTAGTTGAGTCTTTAGGGTTCTCTATGTATATCATCATGTCATCTGCAAAGAGTGATAATTTGGTTTCTTCACTACCTACTCTGATTCCTTTTATCTCTTTTTCTTCTCTTATTGTTGAAGCTAACATTTCTAATACAATATTACATAGTAATGGTGACAGTGGGCAGCCTTGTTTCACTCCTGATCTTATTGGGAATGGTTCTAGTTTGACTCCATTACATATGATGCTTGCTGAAGGTTTTAAGTAGATACTACTAATCATTTTAAGGAAAAGCCCATTTATTCCTATACTCTCCAGTGTTTTTGATAGGAATGGGTGTTGGATTTTATCAAAGGCTTTTTCTGCATCTATGGAGATAATCATATGGTTTTTATTAATTTGGTTATTAATATAATTGATTATGCTAATAGTTTTCCTAATATTGAACCAGCCCTGCATTCCTGGTATAAATCCTACTTGGTCATGATGTATTATCCTGGGGATGACTTTCTGTAATCTTGTTGCTAAAATCTTATTTAAAATTTTTGCATCAATATTCATTAGGGAAATGGGTCTATAGTTTTCTTTCTCAGTTTTCTCCCTACCTGGTTTAGCTATCATCACCATATCTGTGTCATAGAAGGAATTTGGTAGTACACCTTCTTTCCCTATTTTTTTGAATAGTTTATATAGTATTGGGATTAATTGTTCTTTGAATGTTTGATAAAATTCACATGTAAATCCATCTGGTCCTGGAGATTTTTTCTTAGGGAGTTGATTAATAGCTTGTTCTATTTCTTTTTCCGAAATAGGGCTATTTAAATAATTTATTTCCTCTTCTGTTAATCTGGGCAATCTATATTTTTGTAGGTATTCCTCCATTTCATTTACATTATCAAATTTATTGGCATAAAGTTGGGCAAAGAAACTCCTAATTATTACTCTAATTTCCTCTTCATTGGAGGAAAGTTCTCCCTTATCATTTTTGAGACTAGTAATTTGATTTTCCTCTTTCCTTTTTCTAATCAAATTAACTAAAGGCTTATCTATTTTGTTGGTTTTTTCATAAAACCAACTCTTACTTTTATTTATTAATTCAATAGTTTTCTTATTTTCAATTTTATTGATCTCCCCTTTAATTTTCAGAATTTCCAATTTGGTATTTAATTGAGGGTTTTTAATTTGGTCTTTTTCTAGCTTTTTTAATTGTAAGCCCAGTTCATTAATCTTCTCCTTCTCTGTTTTGTGCAAGTAAGCATCTAGAGATATAAAATTACCCCTTATAACCGCTTTAGCCGAGTCCCACAAATTTTGGTATGTTGTCTCATTGTTGTCATTCTCCTGGATGAAATTTTCGATTGTGTCTGTAATTTGCTCTTTCACCCATTTTTTCTTCAGGATTAGATTATTTAATTTCCAAATAACTTGTGGTCTATTTTTT
>JAJPUD010023576.1:434-19802 GCA_023553655.1 Myrmecobius fasciatus
AGAGTTTTTTTTTTATAATATTTATAAAATAATCCCTTCCTTTTGCCTTACTATTTTAAAAAATAAAATAATTTTGTAATGGCAAAGAAAAGTAGCTGAATTTCTAGCTTCCAAAAGGAAAGTCTCTCTTTCAAAAGATTTTAAGAGGGGAGGGAAATGAGAATAGAAAGACCTTTTAGAACAGTGAGAATTGAAGGTAGATGTGGCAATGAGTAAAAATTATTGGCAATGAGTTGAAAAAGCCAAAGGAAAGCAACAAACTCCAATGATTTATTCCATCTGATATTAACTATAGGCAAACTTTCCTTTGATTAATCTTGTCAAATTACTAGAGCTAATCTGTGAGTACATTTTTTGACCTCATCTTAATAATACTGAGAACACATACACACAAATGAATTCCACATTTTTATTCTAGTATGAAAAGAGCCTTTTGATGAGTTTTGTAAGGCAGAGAAAGAACCAATTCTATATCCTCTCCATTCACAGTATTATTGAATGAAAAATTAAAAAGGAATTTTAATAATCATTTTAAAATGAAACTGTGGTGAAGCCAAGATAGAGTGAAGCAGGAAGTTCCTCTAGCTCTCCCATTTTCTCGTGAAAAGCACATGAAACCAAGACTCAATAGAATTTGATGGAAAGAAACCACTCTAGAGCTCAAGATAGATTGGAAAAACTTCAAGAAAGATCAATCTCACTGGAGTGAAAAGGGGTGTTCAGCTCAGCTCAGACAGTCTGGGAAAGCCAGGAAAGGGTCTTCATCACAGAAAATCAACAAACTGAGACTGTCAGTCCTGGCTCAATAGTGGAGCAGACCGGTGGGGCAACCTCTAGTACCAGCTCAGAAGGCAAATTCTTAATAACCAGACTGTTTCCTGGAAAGAGAAGGCAAAGCCTCCACTGCAAAGATAAGGGGTCCCTGTGTTCAAAGTGAAGTTTCAGAGCTGCACATGAAGCTGGGAACAGCACTCCTTTTATCCCAGGAGCAGAGCTCAACCATAAAACTAAATAAAAGAGTCAATGCAAAAAGAAAAAGAAAAAAAAATGATCAAGAAACAGAAAAGATCCTTGAACATTGAAAGTTACTATGCTGACAGGGAAGACCAAAACACCAAATCAAATGAGTGCAAAATGTCCACAGAGGAAATCCCAGAGAGTGATATGAATTGGTCTCAAGTACAGAGTCTTCTTGAAAATGCTCATGAAAAAATTTTTAAAAGCAAATAAGAGAGGTAGAAAAATATAATAGAAATCAGAGGTATGCAAAAGAGAATCAACAGCTTGGAAATGTCATGCAATTCCCTAAAAAATACAATTTCCCAATTGCAAAAAAAATCAACTAAAAAAACAAGATCTTCAAAAGATGAATTAGTCAAATGGAAAATGAGATATAAAAACTAAATGAAGAAAATCCCACATTAAAAACCAGAATGGTTCAAATGGAAGCTAATAACTCTATGAGACATCAAGAATCAGTCAACTAAAAAGAATGAAAAAATGGAGGAAAATGTAAAATACCTCATTGGAAAAATAACTGAGCTATAAAACAGATACAGTACAAATAATTTAAAAATTCTTGGTGTACCTGAAGGCCATGACCAAAAAAAAAAAAAAAGCCTGAATAGCATTCTTCAAGAGATCATCAAGGAAAACTGTCTCAAGATATTAGAATAGAGAGGGGAATAGTTATTGAAAAAATCTATCTATCACTTCTGGGAAGAGATATTATAAAGAAAACCCCAAGAAACATTGTTGCAAAGCTTCAGAACAACAAACTCAAAAACACCCCCAATATTACAAGCTGCCAAACAAAAGAAATACAAGTATCATGGAGCAACATTCAAAATTATTGAGCATCTAGCAACTTCTGCAATAAAAGATCACAGGATCTAGAATACCATATTACAAAAGGCAAAGAACCTGGGGTTATAAACAAGAATTAACTATCTATGAGACTGAGCATTATCTTTCAGGGGAGGAGATGAATTTTCAATGATAGAAGGAACTTTTCAATCATATGTACTGAATAAAATTAGAACTATATCAAAAATTTGATCTTCAAACACAGGACTCAAGGAAAGCATAGAAAAGTAAACAGGGGAAAATATGTGTTATTTAAAGGTTAAACAATTTACATCCCTAGATGGGAAAATGATATCTGGTACTAGGGCATATACATGGACAGAGGATGTGGTTGTGAATAGACTGATGTGATAATATCAAAGAAAAATATATTAATAGTGGAAAAAAGGATGGTGCTGGGAGAAGAGGAAAAGGGAGGTATAATGGGAAAAATAGATTGCATGAAGAAACATAAAAGACCTATCACAATAGAAGGAAGGAAGGGAGGGACTTGTACACTGTTTGAACCTTGATCTCATCAGTTTTGGATCAACGAGGAAAATCTTAATCCTTATTTGGGTATAGAACTTCATCTTACTCTATAAAGAAGTAAGAGAAGGAGGAGGAAAGAAAAGAGAAAGGTTGGATAGAAGGGAGGACAGAAACACTAGGAAACAGGGTTAAGAGAAAGGAGAGGGATTAAAGAAGATAGGCCAGGTAGTGGGTGAAGTGGATTGAAAACAAAGCACTACTAAAAAGGGGGCATAATGAAAAGAGAGAATAAAAAGTATATATTGAGGATAAAATACAATAGTGTGAAATACAGAATTGGATGAACTCTCCCATAAAATAAAAGCAAATAGCAAAGCGGATTAAAAAACAGAATACCACAATATCTTGTTTACAAGAAACAAATCTGAAACCGAGATGCATACAGACTATAGGTAAAAGTCTGGAGCATAATTTATTATGCTTCAACTGAAGCAGAAAAAAAGCAGGGGTAGCAATTCTGATTTCAGATACAGCAAAAGGAAAAATAGATCTAATTAAATGAGATAAGGAAGGAAAGTATATCTTGATAAAATGTATCATGAACAATATAGTAGTAAACATACTAAATTTACATGCATCAAGTGGTAGAGCAGCCAAATTCCTAGAGAAAGCATTAATCCAGTTACAGGGAGAAATAAACATTTAAAGTTTATTAATAGGGGACCCCAACCTTTGATTCTCAGAATTAGACAAATCTAATGCCAAAATAAACAAGAAAGTAAGGAAACTAAGAGTATCCTAAAAAACTTAGATATTCTAAATCTCTGGATAAAATTGAATATTGACAGAAAGGAATAAATATTTTTTTCTTGTCAGTACATGGCACCTACATAAAAACTGACTATGTATTAGAGCATAAAAATCTCACAACCAAATGAAGAAATTCAGAAATAGTAATTTTTTTCAAATCATGATGTAATAAAAATTATATTCAATAAAGAGTGAGGGAAAGATAAAACCAAAACTTGAAATTAAATACTCTAATTGTAAAGAATGAATGGATTAAACTACAAATCAGAGAAAGAAGCCATAATTTTATCCAAGAAAATGATAATAATGAGACAACACAGTAAAACTTATGGGATGCAGCCAAATCAGTACTCAGGATGAATTTTATATTTCTAAAAAGTTACATGAATAAAAGAGATAGAGGAGATCAATGAATTGAACGTCTAACTAAAAAACCTAGAAAGAACAAATTGAAAGCTCCTGATAAAATACAAAATTAGAAATTCTGAAACTCAAAGGAGAGATTAATATAATTGAACCTAAGAAAACTATTAATGTAAGTAATAAAACTTTGAGCTGATTTCTTGAAAAAGCAACAAAATTCCAAAATGTTTATTTAATTTGAGTAGGAAAAGAAAAGAAATTATCCAAATTACCAGCATCAAAAATGAAAAGTACAAATTTGCCACCAAAAAAAAGAAATTAAAGCAATAATTAGGAGCTATTTTGCCCTGTATACCAGCTAGTCTGACAGCCTGATTAAAATGGATGCATATTTATAAAAATGTAAATTGCCCATATTAATAGAAGAGGAAATAAATTATTTAAGTATTCCCACTCAATAAAAAATAAAATCAACAAGCCATCAATGAACTCCCTAAGAAAAAATCTCCAGGGCCTAATGGATTTACAAGTGAATTCTACCAAACATTGGAAGAACAATTAATTACAATACCATGTAACTGTTTGGAATAGGTAAAGAAGTACTGCCAAATTCCATACCTGGCACAAATATGGTAATGATAACTAAACAAAAAAGAGGAAAATCAGAGAAAGAAAATTATATACCAATCTCTCTAATGAATATGGATGCAAAAATTTTAAATAAAATATCAACAAACAGATTACAGCAATTTATCAGCAGGATAATACACTATGACCAAGTGGGATTTACACCTGAATGCAGGACTGATTCAATATCAGGAAAATTATTGCCATCAGTGACCATATCCACAGTAAAACCAACAAATCATAGGATAATCTCAATAGATGCAGAAAAACTTTTGATAAAATACAGCACCCATTCCTATTAAAAACACTAGAGAGCATAAGTATAATGGGAGTTTTCTTAAAATAATTAGCAGTATCTATTTAAAGCCAATAGCAAGCAGTGTTATTAATAAAGAAAAGCTGGATATATTCTCAATAAGAATAAGGGTGAAACAAGGATGCCCTTCATCACCACTATATTCAATAATGCACTAGAAATCTTAGTTTTAGAAATAGGGAAAAAATTAAAGGAACTAGAATGGACAATGAGAAAATAAACTATTTGTCCATGATATGATTATATATGTAGAGAAACATAGCAAATCATCCAAAAACCTACTCAAAACAATTCATAGATTTAGCAAAGTTGCAGGATATAAAATAAACCCACAGAAATCGGTAGCATTTTTATATGTTACTGGCAAAGCCCATCAGCAGGAAAAATGAAGAGAAATTCCATTTAAAATTACTGCAGACAAAATAAAATACTTTGTGGTGTACATAGTAAGACAAACCCAAAAATCATATGATCACAATTACAAAACATTCCACACAGAAATAATATAAGATCTAAATTATTGGAAAAATATCAATTGCTATTCATATATTAGATCAAGCTAATATATAAAAAATGACAATTCTGCCTAAATTGGTCAACTTGATCAGTATCATACCAATTAAACTACCAAAAATTATTTTATAGAACTAGAAAAAATAATAACAAAATTCATCTGAAAGAGCAAAGGTCAAGAAAATCAAGGGAATTAAAGAAAAAGAAATACAAAGGATGGTGACTTAGCAGTACTAAACCTAAAACTTTATTATAAAGCAGCAGTAATCAAAAACATTTTATACTAGCTAGGAAATAGAGTGGTGGACCAGTGGAATAGGTTAGATACAAATGACACAATAACCAATGACTACAGTAATATATTATTTGATAAACCCTTAAACTCTAACTTCTGGCATAAAATCTCACTCACAAAAATTGCTGCAAAAAATGCAAAATAATATGTCAGAAACTCAGCATAGACCTATATCTTATACTCCATACTAAAATAAGGTCAAAACGGATACATGATTTGGACATTAAAGAGGGATACTATAAGCTAATTAGCAGAGCAGTGGATAAATTTCCTATGGTATCTATGCAAAAGAGATGAATTTATAACAAAAGTAGAACTAAGGAACATCATGAAATGCAAAATGAAGAACTTTGATTACATTAAATTGAAAAGATTTTGCACAACAAAACCAATAGAAACAAAATTAAAATGGAAGTAGAAAACTGGGAAACAATTTTTACAGCCAGTATTTCCCTTACATGTAAACATATAAAGAGTTGTGTTAAATTTATAAGAATGCAAGGCATTCACCAATTGATAAGTGGTCCAAAGATTTGAATAGAAAATTATTAAATGACAAAATTTAGGCCATCTATAGTCATATGAAAAATGAGCTAAATCACACATGATTAAAGAAATACAAATTAAAACAACTCTGAGGTACCAAATCGCATATCTCAGATTTGCTAAGATGATAGGAAAACATAATGATAAGTGTGGGATGTGGCACATTAATACATTGTCAATGAAGTGGTGAAAAGATCCAACCATTCTGAAGACCAATTTGGAACTATGCCCAAAGGGCGAATTGTGCATAGTCTGTATACCTTTTTGTTGACCCTGCATTTCTACTAATAGTTCTGTATTTTATGAAAATCATAAAAGAGGAGAAAAGACCCACACATGCAAAAATGTTTTTATCACCTCTTTGCAATTACAAAGAATTGGAAAATGAATAGATGTATATTAATTGGGAAATGGCTGAATAAGTTATGACATAAACCTAATGTAGTATATTTTTTCTATAAAAATGATAAATAAGATTCACATGTGCTGATCAAATGTACTGATCCTGAGTGAAACAAGCAGAACCAGAAATACATTATATATAATAACAGAAAAATTGTGTGATGATCAACTATGAAAGATTTGATCCAAGGCAATCCCAATAAATTTTGAACAGAAAATGCCTTCTACATCAAAAAGGAGAACTATAGAGATTGAATATAAATCAACACATGCTATGGTCACTCTTTTTTCTCTGTGTGCTTTTTCCCCTTTTATTCTGATTTTTCTCTCTCAATATGATTCATAAAGAAATGTATATTTTAAAAAAATATATATAAATTTACAACCAGAAAAAAATAAATAAAACTATGTATATGTATGTGTATATATAGGTGCTGGACCATGTCTAATACACTCTGGTTTTCATTCACTTTTCTGTCTGTCATCAGAGTTCTCTACAGGTATTACCATCTTTTGCTGGGTAAATGCCAGCCAAGAGAGATGCAGAGAGCATCCTTTCATGGACTTGACATTTTGAGCCCCTCCTCTGCAAAGAAACCTAGCTGACAATCTATGTTTAAATATATTAAATAATTTAATAGGTCATGTTGAATAAATAGGTGAGTTATTTCCAAATATTTGCCCATACCATTTTCCCCTCTATGTAATATATGAGTAGTCCTTATTGAAAGCAAATCAGTAGTGTCCTTCTGAGTAACCTCTCCATAAGAATGAAGGAAGAGATACTTTGAATTAGAGAATTTGAATAATTCCTTCCATGATATCATTGCAAAGGTCCATCTTTTTAAACACAAATTGAATTTCACCTCTTTATCCTCTGTCTCTCTCTCTCTCTCTCTCTCTCTCTCTCTCTCTCTCTCTCTCTCTCTCTCCCAACCATTTTATCAATATAGTTCTGAATCAAGTTTGTCAGTAGTCCAAAGGATAATGGAGGGAAAAAAATCATATATAAAAGAAAATTGCAGCACAATTCCTATGGTGACATAAATGAAGAAAGTTGCATGGAGAGGATATATGGCTCTCCATATGTGGGGATGAAGAAAACTGAATTAAAATTTGGCGTTTCCCACTTACTACTTGTATGGACTTGGACAAATCATCATTTCTTAGAGACTCAATTTCTGTATTTGAAAATTAAAGGGGTAAAAAGGAATGATTTCTAAAAATGCATATGCTACTCTAAATCTGCAATTCTATTATTCTTTGATCACATATGGTATAAAGGATATCTTGAGAAATGAGCAGAGTTGTACCATAAGAAATACCAAAATGGAAGGCACTCTATCCATGATTGGAATGAGGAATTTTTGAGTTCAAATCTTTCCTCAGACATTTACTATCTTTCTATCCCTGTACAAATATTTTAAACCTGCTAACCAGTTTCTAAATCTATAAAATGTGCTGAAGTAAAAAATGGCAAACCATTGAAGAATCATTGCCAAGAAAATGCCAAATGTGGTCATGAAGATTTGGACACGATTAAAACAAATAAACATAATGCAGTGTAAAGTGAGCAGAACTAAGGGGACAATTTCTCCAGTTACTACAGCACTATTAAGAAAAGTTTGAAATAACTCTAGTTAGGCAGCTATGTAGTGCAATAGAGAGACCATTGGTTCTTGACTTAGGAGGACGAGCTCAAATCTAGATTCAGACACTTGACATACTTACTAGCATTGTGACCCTGGGCAAGTTACTTTATCCTAGTTGCCTCAAAATAAAAAATAAAACAAAACAAAACAAAACAAAAAAACCTCTGATCAAGAAAATTAATAATCATAATTCTATTCATCTAATGATGTTGCATCTTGCTGTTGACGATCTCATAGAAAGATGGTGGAGACAAGATGTAGAGTAACACATACTTTTAAACATGGACATTATAGGAATTTTTTATGTCATTACATGCATTTTTCACAAGGGTTTCGTTCTTATTTTTTGAGTTATGGGGAAGGGCAAGAGAAAAAAATCAATACTTGATTATTAGGAAAAAATTAGGAGATAAGATTTGGAATGTATTTAGATTCCAGGTTTGGCATCAAGTAAGGTAGTGTGCTGCCATGGAGAGAACACTATATTTAGAATCAAGCATCTGGGGTCCAAATCCTAACTCCTACTCATATTGTTTGCAATCTTAGAGAAGTCTCTTATTCTCTGAAATCACTTTTTCTCTGTGGATATTCCTTTCCTTTTCTATGAAATTAGATATGGGACAAGATATTTTTCAAGTCAATTAAATCTCTAGCATTCTATGATCTTATGATCATAACAATTTATAATTCTGCTATTCCATGTCCCATATAATATAGGTGGTTCCTTGGTAATTCAGTTAATGACAATAGTTTCCCTGGGAGTTAATCTTGCCTCAGTATACTTTAGCAGAGGGTGGTAGAGGTTATTTCTGGAGGTTCTTTACTATTCCAGTATATCTATGAGCTACATGAAGAAACTGGGTTAGAGAAGAGAGGCAGAGGTATCATGGGATTTAAAAAAAACAAAAAACAAAAAATAAAAACAAAACGAAAACAAAACAAAACAAAAAACTACCTTTGATGAGAAATTGGTCCCAAGTTTGGCAGGGTAGCAAATTCTTAAAACTACTGAGATTCTTTATTCTCCTCTATTGGGAATATAATATGGAGGGGGGAAAAGCACCTAATATAAAAGTAATGATGAAGTAGTATCATAAATTTAGAATGTGCTTGAAGAGAACTTTATAATACAAATTGTTCATTTTCCCAGTGAGCCTTGAAATAGAATCATCCAAGCCACTCTGCTCTGGTCTATTCACTCCAGAAATTTCTCCAGTGCTCTAGAGGCTTCTCCCCTGATCTAGTGCAATTTCAACTTCCAGCATCACTGTTTATCCAAACTCCCCTAGGCCATTTCTCTGATTGTTCCTGACTGTTATGAACAATCTATTGATATATCTCCTTCAAAGGACCTCTCTGTAACCACTGATTTTCTAAGTGAAAGCCATGAAAATCGATTAGCAAATTTTTATTATCTCATGCTTTTCCCATCTCAATGACTGTGAACTCCTGGCTGCTGAAGTATATTCATTATATACAACTGCTCAATCCCTTTCATCCCTTTAAGCCTTACCTTTCAAATGTCCCATCTGAAATTGATCTGTACATTCTCCTATGCTCTCCATAATGCCTGTTCCATAATTTAAATATATATATATATATACAAATATGAACAAAACAAAAAAGAATCATGCCCTCATCTTAAATATTTTATTTATGATCCCTTCCATATTTTCCCATCCTTTGAATCATAACTAGATCCTCATTGATGATTTTTCTCAAATCACTTGTGGTAGGGTTTTTTTTTGTTTGCTTTTTTGTTTTTGCTGAGGCAATCGGGGTTAAGTGACTTGCTCAGGATCCCACAGCCAGGAAGTGTCAAGTATCTGAGGCTAGATTTGTTGTAGGGGTTTTGAAATATTCCTGGGGAGGCAGAGGCAAGATAGAGGAGTAAAGTCAGGAACTTGCCCAACCTCTCCCTAAACCACAACAAATTCCTTTAAATAATGATGCTAAACAAATTTTGGAGCATCAGAACACCAGAAAGAGGGAATGCCACATTTTCCAGCTTAGAAGGTCAGAAGAAAAGATCTGTGAAACCAAGGTGAGAGCTAGCACTCAATTCCAGTGCAAGCACACTATCACACACTACCCTTATCCTCAGACTGGCCTTCAGTGTCAGCAAAGGAAACACTATGAATCAGAGGCAATACTGGTAGCTTCCAGACTTCTCAGTCATGAGATACCAGAGGACTTGGAGCAGAAAATGTCTATGAACTCAGCTGGGAGCCTAGCATGCAATCCCAGTACAGGACCCACCTGTACAGACTTGGTTCCAGCAATGGCCCCAGTACCAGCACCAGCAGAGCAGGACTCTTGTTTTAGTACACTAGATCTTATAGATACAGCTATAATGGGGTGGATATACTCCCCACAATTCCAAGGAAGAAAAGAAGGCTTGTGGGCAGGTCCCTAGTAAGATCTCTGAAAATAGCTGCAAAATAACCCTGAAGCTTGGGACAATGAACCTGCCACCCTGGAAACAGAGCCCTGTTTTAACAGCATTAAAAACCAAATAATTGACTAGGAAAATGAGCAGACAAGAAAAATATTTTATGATAATGGAAAGTTACTATGTTTATATAGGAGATAAAAACACACACTCAGAAGAAGATAACAAAATCAAAGCTTCTACAACCAAAGCCTCCATAAAAAAATAAGAATTGGATTTAGTCCATGAAAGACTTCATAGGGAATTTTGAAAAATCAAGTAAGTGAAATGGAGGAAAAATCAGGATAAGAATTGAAGGTGATGCAAAAATAAATGCAAAAGGCTAATGACAAGAATGCATTAAAAAAGCAAAATTGACCAATTGGGAAAGAAGGTAAGAAAGTTCTAAGGAAAAAAGTTCCTTAAAAATTAGAATTGAGTAAATAGAAGCTAATGAAAATCGTCCTGATATTCTAGAACCAGAGGATAAAATAGAAATTGCAATTTTTTCTCCTTCACCTGGGATCTCCAAAATTTGGCTATAATATTTCTGAAAGTTATTTATTTATTTTTTAAATCTCTTTCAGGAGGTGAATGGTGGATTCTTTCAAGTTCTATTTTGCATTCATGCATTCTGGTTCTAGAAAATCAGGACAGGGGCAGCTAGGTGGCGCAGTGGATAGAGCACTAGGCCTGAAGTCAGGAGGACCTGGGTTCAAATCTGATCTCAGACACTTAACATTCCTTAGCTGTGTGACCCTAGGCAAGTCACTTAATCCCAATTAACTCAGCAAAAAGAAAAAAAAATCAGGACAGTTTTTCTTGACAATTTCTTGAAAGATCACATACAACTTCTTTTTTTTCCATTTTTTCCCCAATGAGATATTTCATATTTTCTACCTTTTTCAGTTTTTTTAATTTTCGTTTTGTTTCCCAATGTCTCATGGATTCCTGATTTTTCACTTTCCCATTCTAATTTTTAAGGAATTATTTTCTTCAGGGAAGTTTTATATCTCCTTTCCCATTTAGCCAATTCTGCTTTTTAAGATAATTCTGTCTTGAATGCATTTTTGTTACTTTTTAAAATTTATTTATGCTGTTTTTTAAGGAAGAATTTTTTAAACCTTTTTTATACCTCCTTTGTGAAGTTCTTGACTTTTACTGCCATAATTTTCTTGTATTATTCTAATTTCATTTATATGTTTCCCTCTTAATATGATTTTTTTATGTCTTTTTTGAACTCTCCTAGAAATTCTTTATTGACCTGAGATAATTAATTTCCCTTTTTCTTTGGGGCTTTGGGTATTACAGTTTTGATTTTGCTGTCTTCTTCTGTGTTAAGATATTCCCTGTTACCATGGTAGTTTTTTTAAACAGGTTCTAATTTTCTTCTTTAATCATTTGTTCCAATTTATTTCTTGACTTTTAAATTTATGTTAAAGTTTGATTTGGATGTGTAGAAAGTACTATCTCTAGCTTAAAGTTGTTGATATTGCCATCTGGCTTCTAGTTCTGGAAGTCTATACAATTCCAATACTTTTAATGTGGTATGATGTGAGATGTGGCCACTGCTCTCTTGGCTTGTGCTCTGGTCTGTGACCACAAATACTCTTCTCTTTGGAACTACGATCTGAATCACTGCTCTCCTACAAGAACATGCTCTAATATGTTATTGCTCTATTATTGGGAATGTGATCTCAACATGAGTTTTATATGAGTTCGTCCTGGTGTCCCTCAGATTAACACCAGATCAAGCCTCTGAACTGTTTTTGGAGTGATAGAACCCACAAATATTTGGACTGTAACAAATTTCCAGCAGAATTTATTTTGGAAGAACTTCAGAAAAGATCTGTTTCAATCAGGCAAGGAGGAGAAGTGGATGAGTATAGGCACAGTGCAGGGAGCCAGGGCTGTGTAGCTTCCAGCTGCTGGGGAATCTACTGGAAGCCTCTTAGTCAAAATACAGCTACATGGCCTACTCTGTACTGGTTCAAAAGCTCCTAGATCAGCAGATTAACTGTGACACATCCAATGAAAATTCAAAAGGCAAATAGTGAGCCTCTGAAGCCCAGAACAAAGGGAATGGGCCATGCTCACCTAGCACCACAAGGAATCCCTGAACCAGTCCAAGGCAACCTAAAACCACTGTTGCCTCTAGATGAAGATTGGGAAATTTTCCCTTTTGCCCTAAGAGCAGACTTCAACCTTTTAAAAAAATAGCAAAAAATTTAAAAAATTAAAAAAAAATAAAATAAAATAAAACTAGCCATAGATAGCTTTTATGGAAAAGAAAAAGAACAGACTTCAAACCCTGAAAATCTTAAAAACAAATCAGCTTCAGATGAAGCCCCCAAAGGTGACATGAGTTGGTCTTTATCTCATAAGGCTCTCTATGATCTTAAAAGAGAGTTAAAAGAAAAATGTGGAAAGGAAATGAAAATTTTACAAAAGTGTTTGTAAAATTAAACAAAGAAATTATTTGAAGAAAACTCATTAGATGGTGCTCCACTCTCATTTAGAAATTCTCACATTTTCTCTTGACTCTCTAAGTTATCTTGGGCTTAAAAATTGTTACCATTTATTTATTCTGCTTCTCTGGAATCAATTTTAAACATTATTTTAAAGTTTATTAGAGGAGAATTTTGGAGATCTCAGCTAAATCCCTGCCAGTACTCTGAACCTTAACTCTTTTATCTCCTCCTTTACTTCATGAAAATAATGTACCCTACCTTTTATTGCTTCCTCCATCTGAACAGGCATTTTAAAAAGGTATTCTGTATTTACTCAGTTTATTCACATTACTTTCTATAGAGCAGGGGCCATCTCATTTTTTTGTATTTATATTCCCACTTTAAAGTGTCTGACACATGACATTTATAAGTATTTGTTTATTAAGAGCACCTGGGATTGATGGCCTTTGGAAAACTATGAAAGATTTTTAATTTCCTCAGATTTATCACCACACTATCTTTTAGATATAGATATGTAGATATTTCTGGTAATGATAACATAATTGTTAATCAGGAACTGCAAAGGTCCCTAAAGAATTGGAGTCCCAGTCATCCAAAGGGACTAGCATAAATGTTTCACATATGCTTAAATGGATTAAATGATTTAAATTGGAAAATAACTAGGAAAAATGCAGAGATAAAATATACTTTCAATATTTTAATACATCCCATTTTTTATTAAGCACCAAATTGGGTAAGGCATTTACACTATGTTTGGGAAATACAGAAATTATATTCCTTACTTCTTCCAAAAGTATCTTATGTTCTTCTACTATACATATATAGATGAATGAAATCATTTGTCCTCATTTTATAATCAATTAATAGACAAAATTAAAATAGTATTTTGCATTTAAATGCATTTGAATGTTTAAAATTTCTAGAGGTCAAAAACTTATGAACATTTGCTAAATATACAGAAACCTTCAGTAACTTGAAACTTCAGAATAAAAGGCATTTTTCTTTTTTGAATATCAAAAACATCTAAAACTAGGCTTCAAGTAGAATTTGTTACCTTAATGTATCACTCCTTCATCGCTAGCACTGAAAACCAAGAGGGGCTTATTTACTTCTATAATAGCAAGTATCAAGGCATGAATGAGCAGTCTTTTAATATTTTATTCTTTAGAACAGAGAGGGAAAAAAGATAAAGAAAGAAAATTTATTCTTGAGAGGTGAAATCTAATTTCAATGTTAAACCTTTTAAAAAATAGAATATATAACTAAGTTTAAAGCAGTCAGATGAACTAAAAAAAATCCCAATTATCCTAGCTCTTACACCTGCCTTATGCTATTGGGCAGTGAAACTGGTACTCAAAGATAACTAATATAAAGTATAAGAGCTGTTTACATTATATCATGTCACCTACTTCAGCATTTACTTACAGCCTAAAGCAAATGGAAATTTGATGACTCAAAAGAAATGTAGCTGATCATAAAAAGGGAAGAATACATTTCTTACAAAGTGAAATTTCTATTTTCCAATGTACATTTGCAACCCAAGTACAGTCAGGAATGGACCCCTGCCAGATGCCTCTGTCACACAGGTTCCATGGGAAGATAGAACTACAATTGCACTGTGACTGATAGATTAGCTCTTGATAGGAGCATGAATCATTTTTCTGTCTTGTAGTTTAGAAAAGAAAGGTCTGAAAGAAGGCAAGTAGCTGAAAACTACAAAGAACAAAGGAGTTGTACATACTGTCAGGGAAAAAAAAGGCTCAGAAGAAGAAAATAGTTTGTGGCATTCAGATTTCTCTCATTGCAAGAAAGACAGAATTGATTTCTGGAAATGGGCTTAGTGCCTGAGCATTCTTTGAAAGGAGTGTTTGAAATGAGGCAAGCTAGAATGGCAAATAAGGTAAAGTAATTCTCTGTGTGTAGGAAAATCAGCAGAATGATTCAAACTACAGAGTTCTGAAACAACCCAGCTGGTATTCTTTTAAAATCTTGTGTGAATTTATTATGCAGGGCACAGAAGATATGGTTTAAGCTTCCCACATCATTTCTCACTAAAGAGGTTGGAAGATATCTACTTTCTTCTTTGAGCACATGGAAGATAATGTGGAAATCCCTATGAGCAATTCTTGCCAATCTTTTTATAGCTTCTGCTTAACCCCAGCCTCTTTCCCACTTGATAACTAATCTGCTTCTTGAGCCCTTAAGCAAGCAAGACAATTTACCCTGATGAAATGCATCTAAATGAATCTATCCAATAAGCACTTGGCTAGCCTGCTCTGGGCCCAGTGAGGGGTAATGGGCTTCAACAGTATACACCTCTATCCTATCTACATGTTGATATAATCAGGACAGAAGAAGGAACTTAATGGATGGTGAGAAACAGAACCTTAGAAAGACATTTGGAGAATTGTATTTATATCTACCAAGGATAGAAGCACACAATATCAAAGAGTAGGAGCTATAAAATAATTTGTTAAAAAAAGTCAGCCAAATAAATTAGCTATGTTTTAGAAGCCAAAGAGCTAGGAAAAGGAGTAGAAATTAGATGTGATTGAATTCAACCACTATTTTTGTTTCTTTAAAATATTAAAAATTTCTTAAGAGAGATTAATGAAGATCTTTCATGTGGCTGAACTTTTAGTTTTTTGACTTGGATAATAAGTTTTTATCTTCATAATTAAGCTATAATTATTGAATGCAAAAATTTATAAATTGAAAGTTTTATGCAGAGCATAATATTAGGAACAGAGAGAGATAGCAAAATTTAGACAAGACAGTCCTTGCACTCAAAGAATTTACAATTCACTAGAGAGATTAAACTACAAAGAGAGAGGACCATAATGAAGACCATGGTAATTATATTAGAGTTATAAAATACAAAAAGTGTGAGAGCTCAAGAAAAAGAAATTTGATACAACCTGGAGTAAGCAAGGTCATAACTGAACTGGACTTTAAAGGATGACTGGTAATCAAATAAGCATATAATTCAACATATTTCCTGTCTATATATCTGTCAGATTACTACTACTCATTCATGAGTTAAGGAATTCCTGAATTTTCAGTGTAATAATAATGGAAAAATTTATTGATAAAATGTGCAATGGTGTAACTATGGTACAACAAAATGTTATTGATGTATTTTTTTCTTATTTTATTTTAAAATTATGGAATAAAACAAACATTTCCATAATATAGTACAAAAATGATTATACATGAAATTGTAAATCTACTATGTACAACTTGCTACTTCTTTGAAATATACAACACAATTATCTGGTGTACTTTTTTTTCTTCCCCTGCCCTTTCCCCCAACTCTTTGTCTTTCTTTCTCTATCTATATCTTTTGCATCTCTGAACAAATTCTAGAGAAACAGAACCCACAAAACGATGAAATAAAAGTTCCAGTCAAGGACAACTTGAAAATTTGGTAGGGAATTTCTGTCACACCAAGGGGATAGTGGAGTACAATCCAGAGCAGGATATGCCAGCACAGCCCCAGAAAACCAGGAGCAGACATTACAAACTACTGAATCAGCACCAACAGTAATATTTGTAAAAGTCTTCCATCCACAGATTCTAAGAGGATCAAACTACTGCTCACAAGGAGATTACAGAGTTCTTTCTGATAGCACTGAAGCAGGTTTCTGTCACTTTGCTCATACTTAAATCCAGTTCTCAATCCTGGGTGGCAGTCCCAGGGTGCAGAGCTTATAAACATAGGAGAGTGGGGATCTTTGCAATTCCAGGGCAAAAGAAAAGATTGTGTATCATTCCTCACAAACCAGAGAATAGACCAGAAAAATAGCAAACATTACTATCCTTAGTATCCTTATGACAATGGAAAAACTGAAAAATACAGTTCTAGAAGTATCACTGAAACTGGCTGCACAAAACCCATGAAGTTTAGTACAGCACCCTCTCCACCCTAGAGCTGAAAGGTGCTGTAACAAAGAGTTAAAAGTCAAGTTAATAGGTTGGGGAAAGGAGCAAGCAATAGAAAAAGAATCTAAACATAGAGAGTTGTTATGGCAACAAGGAAGATCAAGACACAATCACAAGATAACAAAATCAAAGCTTCTACTCAAAATAAAAATATGAAATGATCTCAGGCTGTGAAGGAGTTCAAAAAGGATTTAAAATATCAAGTAAGAGAGGTAGAATAAAAAAGTGGGAAAAGAAATAAGAATGATGGGAACTGATGCTAAGTGAAATCAGCAGAAACAGGAGATCATTATACATAGCAACAAGAGTAAAAGATGATCAATTCTGATAGACATGGTTCTTTTCAACAATGAGGTGATTCAAACCAGTTTCTATTGTTCAGCAATGAAGAAAGTCACATACATACAGAGAGGCCTGTGGGAACTGAGTGTGGACCATAACATAGCATTTTAATGCTTTATGTGAATGTTTGCTTGCATTTTGTTTTTCTTCTTAGGTTGTTTTTTTTTGTTTGTTTGTTTTCTCATTCTATATCTGATTTTTCTTGTGCAGCAAGATAACTATATAGATATGTATACACATATTGGATTCATCATATATTTTAACATATTTAACATGTATTAGACTACTTGCCATCTAGGGAAGGGGGTGGGGGAAGGAGGGAAAAATTTCCAATAGACAATTTTGCTAAGGTCAGTGTAGAAAAATTACTCATATGTTTGTAAATAAAAAGCTTTAACAAAAGTTTAAAAAAAGAAATAAGAATGCTGGATGAAACAAATAAAAATAAGTCAACAGCTTGGTAAAAAAAATACTGAAGAAAATAACGCTTGTAAAAGCAGACTAAGCAAAATGGTGATGGAAATACAAAAGGCTAATTAGAAAAATAATAATTTAAAAAGCAGAAATAAGCAAATGGAAAGAAAGGCACAAAATTCACGGAAGAAAGAAACTCCTTAAAGAGCAGAATTGACCAAATTTGAGGAGAAAACTAAAAAAACAAAACAAAACAAAACAAAACTATTTTAAAAATAAGATGGGACAAATGGGAAAGGACATACAAAGCTTATTAAAGAAAATAATTTCTTAAAAATTAGATTTGAGCAAACAAAAGCTAGCGACTATGAGAAATCAAGAAACAATAAAACAAAACAAAAGAATGAAAAAAAATAAGACAATGTAAAATATCACATTATAAAACAAATGACCTGTAAAATACGTCCAGGAGAAGTTATTTAAAATTAATGGAGTACCTGAAAGCCATGATAATCATCAACAACAACAACAACAAAATACAAATTTCATCTTTTAAACATTTATTATGAAAAATTGTCCACATATTCTAGAAGCAGAGGGCAATGTAGAAATCATAAAATTCTTACAAAGTTAAACTGTTTACATTCTTACATGTAAAAATGATACTTGTTATATAAACAAACTTTTTGAGGGCAAAGCCAAGATGGCAGAGAATAGACATGCTGTTATGTGAACTCCCCCTAGAGTCTCTCAGATCTACACCAGATCAAGCATCTAAACTGGTTTTAGAGTAACATAACCCACAAATATTTGGAGTGTAACAAATCCTAGCAGAAGATATTTTGGAAAAACTTCAATAAAAGTCTGTTTCAATCAAGCAGTAGGGGAGAAGGCCAAAATTGGATGCAACACAAAGAGGCAGGATAGAGAGCCAGGGATTTGTGGTGTTCACACCAAATAATCTCCTAAAAAACTCTTAGGATACTCTGTCCTGGTTACAAACCAGTGGATAAGCAGATTACATGTGAGACACTCAAAGCAATTACAAAAGGTAAATAATGAGCCTTTGAATCTCAGAAAAATATATGACTTGACCATGGCTACTCAACACTAGAAGTTCATCAATAGTACCAGACACAGGTCAAACTAAAATGGCTGTGAAGACTTTGCCTTAAGAGCAGACTTACATTTACAATAATTTTAGATTATATAAAATATTTGGGGTTCTCTCTGCCAAGGCAAAGTCAGGAACTATATGGACACGACTACAAAACATTTTCCACACAAATAAAATGAGATCTAATCAATTGGAAAAATATCACGTGCTCATGGATAGCTAAGAGAATATAATAAAAATGACAGTACTACATGAATTAATCTACTTATTCAGTGCCATACCAATCAAACTCTCAAGAAATTATGCTATAGATCTAGAAAAATAATAACAAAGTTCATCTGGAAGAACCAAAAGTGAAGAATTTCAAGTAAATTTTTTTATTAAAACTTTTTATTTGCAAAACATATGTATGGGTATTTCTTCAACATTAACCCTTACAAAGCTTTCTGTTACAAATTTCCCCCCCTACTCCCCACCCCTCCCCTATATGGCAGTTTATTCATTACATGTTAATTATGTTAAAATACATGAAAAATCGAATATATGTATACATATTTCCACACATTATTATTATAAAGAAAAATCATATCTACAAGAAAGAAGAATAAGAAAAAGGAATCAAAATGCAAGCAAACATCAATAGAAAGCATGAAAATGTTATGTTGTTGTCCACATTTCACATCCCTCTCTCTGGGTGTAAATAGCTTTCTTCACTGAAAAATTGGAAAAAGCTTGAAACATTTAATTGTTGAAGAGAGCCATGTCCATCAGAATTGATGATCATATAGTC
>JAJPUD010023577.1:0-19801 GCA_023553655.1 Myrmecobius fasciatus
TACTACTACTGCTGCTACTTACTATTTCTACTGTTACCACTTGTGCTACTTACTATTTCTACTGTTATCACTTCTGCTGCTGCTACTGTTACTACTACTGCTGCTACTGTTACTACTACTGCTGCTACTTACTATTTCTACTGTTACTACTTGTGCTGCTACTTACTGCTACTGTTACCACTTCTGCTGCTGCTACTGTTACTACTTCTGGGCTACTTACTACTACAACTCTTACCACTTCTTCTACTAATGCTGCTGCTACTTACTGCTACTACTGTTACTACTACTGCTGCTGCTAATGCTGCTACTACATACTGTTGTAAGAGATAATACAATTATAATCTCGTTTGATCCTCAGAACTCTCCAGGGTCCATGCTGTTCTGATCTCCATTTGATAAATGAAGAAAGGGAGAAAAAGGTGAAATGCTTTGCCTGGAGTCTCACAGCTAGTAAACATCTGAAGCAGGATTTGAATTCTGGTCTTTTCTCTCTCCAGGTTCAATGATCTATCCCCTTCACAACTGAGATGCCCGGAGAAATCGAGGAAGGCATCCAACTTCTTGGGAGACTCCTTCCCATCAAACTTAGAGGAAGATGCAGACAAGAGTTGCCAAGGATGTGTAGTCATGGTTGTATGGGAATCTATAATTATAGGAATTTCCCAACAAATGAGAACCCAGGTCAACTTGAGTATACTATTTATGTATACTTATTGACTTATTTTATGGGTATATTTTTATTATCTGGATCAGACCCTTTTTCTTCCCCAATGGAATAGGCTCTGAATTTAAATAACTCCCAGAGGGTCATTAAGAATGAGGGCATTGAATAGTGCCCTGACACTGATGTCAGAAAAGCTCTGGCCCTAGAAAGTAGGCAAAAGGTCCCTCCCTGCCAGGACTCAGATTTATAGACACTAGAGCTGGAACTGACCTTAGAGACCATCCAGTCCAATCCTCTGATTTGACAGAGGAGAAAACAGGTCCTGAGAGAAGTGACTTGCTCAAGATCCCATAGCTAATGAGTGACAGAGTGGAGAGTTGGATCTAGGTCTTTCATTTCAGGACCAATGTCTAATCTATACACTATTTACTCTTCTCAGTAAACTTTCCATGCTATTCTAGCAAAGGGGGAAAATGACATTGACCATGGGTTGGGGGGGGGCTTGTTGCTCCTCCCCCTCTTCTAAGGGAGGATATTAGTTTGCTAAGGCCTTGGTCCTTCTAGGGGCAGAGGGAGCCCCTTCCCTTGTTCTCAGGCCACTTTTCATCTAAGATCATAACATGGGAAGGAGGTGAGAGAGAAAACAATGGAAATTTTTTAGCTTCAAAAGAAAATTTCCCTTCCTGGATACTGGTCCTTGGATTAGACGTGTAATCTTTCCAGACAGTTTGAAGCCATGGAAGGGCTTGGGGAAGGGGTTGTGGAGGAGGAAGGGGAGGTTGAGAGATGGGGAAATGTTCAGATTTATTTTTCCCAAAATTTCCACTCCATCCCTTCCCCCACCCAAAGGTTACTGGTAAGAGATCTGAACTCTCTTTGCTCATTTAAAGACCATCAAAATAGATTCTGTTGAATGTGGTTTTCTGGTTTGAAAAAACTGTCACGCTGATGCAGGGAATTTTAAAAAGTAGAAATTGACAAGGGAAGTTGCCCTTTAGAGGTTTTCAAGTCTCTTACAAAGCAAAGTGAGAAGTTTTCTCTACAAGTCAGTTTATGAGTCTTGAATGTGAATCCTTAAAATCATCTACATTGGAGAAAAACCTAGAAATTACCCATGTTTTCTGGTCTATAAATCCTCCTAACTGATACAAAGGATCCAGAAAAATACAAAAAAGGGTTGAGAAGATGGAGGTGGGGGAGGAGGAGGAGGAGGAGGTAATATTCCTAAATTTAACTTGTGATACTCAAGTAAAAGTTAGAAGATCTCAGTTCTAATTCCATATATGCCATTTGCAATGGTTAACAGCATGACTCGGAACAAGCTACTTCAAGGACTATCCTGAGACTCTATTTTTGAGTGTTTGAGTCGTCCCTATTGCATGTCACTGGATACATCACTGAAAGCATTTTGTAACAGTAAAGAGTTTATATAGAGACCAGGTTTTTACCTTTAATGTTTCCTGAACTATCTTCCTTAGCAACTTCTACTTTGTCTGATCTTATATTTTATTATCTTGAAAAACTATGATAATTAAGGATTTTAGATAAGCTTCTTCATCCTAGCAACTAATTATAATTCATACTGGGTCCACTATGAATTTGTGTTGCATAATCTCAATTGGGCACTCACTGTAACAAGGCAATCCTTTTTCACCTCCTTAATTGACTCACTATTCCATTCTCCATAGAAACTCTTCCAAACCTTTTCATCCCTTCTTAAATCTCCCATGGCTTCTCCTCACAGCTAAGGACTTTGCTCCATATCTCACTGAAAAAAAAAGCCTAGAGCTTCCTCTTCTCTCCACCTCACATCCCAGATGTCATCTGCCACTAACTCTTCCTTTACCTGTTAAAGAGGCGATACTATTTCTTTGCCAAAATTGATCCATTTACACAAATGTGATCCCACTTCATCTTCTCTTCATCAGCAGATTGCCTCTTTCATCCCATCCTCATTTTCTCACTTATCTTCAATTTCCTCTGGTCTATTGGCTGCTTCCTTACAGCTTACAAATATGTCCCTATCTACTCCATGACAAAAAACGATCCTTCCATCTCAGCTAGCTATTGCCCCTTATATTACCCTCCCTTTTGTTGCTCAACTCCCTGAACACTCTGTCTATAATGGATGCCTCCATTTTCTTTCTCTTCTCTCCTTCTTTACTTTCTACAATCTGGCTTCCAGTTCTTCACTTAGCTGAAATTACTCTTTCCAAAGTCTCCAGTGATCTCTTAATTGTCAGATCTAATGGTCTTCCTCATCCCTGACCTCTCTGTAGACTATCAACCACTCTTCTCCTCAATGCACTCTTCTCTCTAGGTTTTCATGAAGCCATTCTCTCCTAATTGTACTCCTCCCTGTCTAATTGCTCCTTCTCAGTCTTCTTTAGCTAAGACTTCTTATGAGGGGTCTATGCTGGTCTTCTATACTGTCTTCTTGTGATTTCATTAGCTCCCAGGATTCAATTATCATCTCTTTTAAGATGAATCTATTTATCCAACCCTAACCTCTCCTCTGTCCATGTCTTCAGATAAACACTTTCAACTGCTTATAAGAAATCTTGAACTGGATGTCTCTTAAATTCAATATGTTTCTGCTCAAACCTTTGCCTCTTCCTAACTTTCTTATTACTGGGGAGTTTACCACCAAATTCCCAGTCACCCAGGTTAACAACCTAAGTGTCATTCTTAATTTCTCCATCTCTCCATCTCTCTCACTTCCATACTTCCACAGTTTTATCATTTCTACTTTTATAATCTCATTTGTTCCTCCTTCTCTCCTTTGACACATTGCCTCATCACCCCATACTTGAGTAATTACAATAAGCTTTTGGCCAATTTCTCTTTTTGCTCCTCATTCCTGTCCATCCTCCACTTTGCTCTCAAATTAATCTTGCTTAAGTACACCATGTCACCCACGTACCCCCACCCCAATTTAGGAAAGTCCATGGGCTCTCCATCACCTCCAGGGTCAAATATCAAACCCTCTATTGGACATTTAAAGCTCTCATTACTAACACCCTTCCTATTTTCCCAGTTTTATACTTCATACTTCCTCTCTCTCCACTCTCTTACCTTTTGGTCCTAGAACAAGCCATTCTACCTCGTGGCTGCAGGCCTTTTCTTTGGCTGTCTCTCATGTCTCACCTCACAATAACTAATATTTGAAGAGCACTAGAAGGTTTGCAAAGTGCCTTATAGATGTTGTCTCATTTGATCCTCCTGTTAATTCTGAGATAGGTTTTATTATTATCCTCATTTAAAAAACTTTAAAGTCAATGGATCTAGTTTCAAATCTTGCTTTCATGCCCCTGTGACTTTTTGGAGCATTTAGGACTAAGATCAGAGATTTCGAGCAAGAACAGACCTTCATCTGGTCCAGGCCTCTCATTTTACACATGAGGAACCCCAGGACTTGCTGAAGGTGAAATGGCTATTTGAATTCAGGTCTTCCTGCCCTCGGCTCTGAGCAATATGGTACCACTTGGCAGCTTTTACAAGATACCCAACACTGTTCTGTGCTCTACAATACCATGGAGCAATTTTCTAGCAGAAGATTGACTTGTGAGTCAGTAAATGCAAAGAGCCTCTTTGAATACAAAGAGGCTAATGGTAGGGTTCATTCCAGGCCTGAACACATCCAGGAGATCCAAAGTCAACAAGATAAAGCCTCTCCCTCCAACAAAAAACCAACAAAAGCACCCAGTGAATCTGCCCCCTATCTCTTGGGAAAATGGCAGCCTTCCCAGAAGACAGGCTAGTATTCTATTCCATCACTTGAGAGAACTGAGAGATGTTGAAGTCCTCCATGTCCTCAGGATAAGGAATAATGGTTTAGTGTCTTATATATATCTTACTGGGAAGGCTTTAGAAGTCAACTGAAACCCCAGACTGTAAGAGTTGTTAAGAAATCATGGAAGCCATCTGCTCCAACTGGCACCCAAAGAACCCCTTACTGTTATATTCAACACACAGTCATCCAGTTTTTGTTGAAGACTATGGATGTGGGTGATCATAGCTCCAGATCTGGCAGGAAGCTTCTAGCCATCCCATTCTACTGGTGAAGAAAATAAGACTGGAAAGGGAAAGTGATTTGCTCAGAATTAGTATCTGACAGGATTATAAATCTGTGACGCGTTAGGTGACTGCCACCGTAACTTGGTTTTTCTCAGATTTAGCATCTATGGCCTTCTTGCATGCTGTGTGACCACAGGAAGGTTCTTAACCTTTATGGGTCTCTCACATGTAAGATAAGGGGGCTAGATTAGATCAGATAAAGGTCTAGCTTAAAATCTGTGGTCCTATAGTGCTTTACCTAAAGTCACACAGACAGGAAAGCAAGATTTGAATCTGGTCCATTGACTCTAAAGTCTCTCCACTCATTACTTGGCAAGGTCTTCATCTGAATCAATAAATAGACCTGAAGGGGTCTCTGAAAACCAATGAAATACATTATATAGCATACATATAAATACATCCAGCATAATTAAAACCCCTTTGGTGGTAGAGACATTAGGTGTCTCCTGGTTCAAAATTCCTGTGGGCAGGGCAGCAGGGGCCATCTTCCTCCATTAGGAGGCCGTTTATTTGGGCCTTGAACACTAATAGGATTGTGATTATGGCAAGGAATGGGTGAGCATCCAGACAGGATGAATAGGAAGCAGAAAGCCCTGGAGTAGAATGGATGCCAATAGAGACATCTCATGTTAGGAGGAACATCGAGAACTTACTACCCCATTGTTTATAATTAATTGGGTTACTAATATGATAATAAAGTATCATTTCTATAAAAGATGACAACAAAATCATTACTGTTATTATTACTGTTAATAACAGTAAGTCAGAGACTGTGCTAAGTGCTCCTTTTGGGACAGAAATAAATCCAGAAACAGATGGAGACAGAAAGAGATTCGGAGAGGGAAAAGGAGAATTTCAAGGGAATTCAGTCAGTCAATAAACACTTATTAAGCAGCATCTGGGTGCCAGGTTAAGTGCTAGGGATACAGAGAATGGCAAAAGACAATGGCTGACCTGGAGGATCTCACTATTCCCACACCAATAAAATCAGAAGTCATGGAAAGAAGGAAGAAAGGGAGAGAGGGAGGGAGGAAGGGGGAGAAGGGAGGAAGGAAGAATGAAGGAATGAAAGAAGGAAGGAAAAAAGGAGGGAAGAGAGGGACCCAAGGAGGGAAGAAGGAAGAGAGGGAGGGATGGAGGAAGAATGAAGGAAGGAAAGAAGAAATGAATAAAGGAAGGAAGAAAGGGAGACAAGGAGGGAGTCAGAGAGGGAGAGAAGGGAGAAGGAAGGGAGGGAGAAAAGAAAGAAGAATAAAGGAAGGAAAGAAAAAAAGGAAAAGAAGAGGGAGGGAAGGACAAAGGGAGGAAAAGAAGGAAGGAAAGAAGAAAGGGAAGGAAGGAAGGAAAAGAGGGAGAGAGGGAGGGAGGAAGGAAGGAAGGAAAGAAGGGAGAGAAGGAAGGGAAGGAGAGAAAGGGATGAAGGAAGGGAGGGATGAAAAAAAATGCTTCATTATATAACATTTCAAGACTCACAACCTGGAGTACATTTTTACTGCACCTGATTTCAACCAGAACCCTATGGACCTAGAAGTCCCCTGAGTCTTGCAGGGGCCAGGTGAAATTCTGGTCACTTAGAATGACTTGCTCAGTGCACATAGCTGATGTCAGAGGGGAAACTGAAAGCTGGGGTTCTCCTTTCTCCAAACCAGCACTCCTCCCCCTAGGTCAGGCTGATGCTCCCCATCTCCACCAAGTCTACATGGCAACAGTTATAGTTAGTTTATTTGAACCGTATTCAAATTAATTTGCATATCAGCCCTTCCCTCCCTCCTCCCGGAAACCAAGAGCTTTCTGTATCTGACTAGAGACCTCAGAGGCCAGGAGCCATTCTGGAAAAGTGATGCTGAAGCTGGCTAGTTGCCCAAGAGAAATGGGGGGGCCTCAGGCTGGAGCTTCCTGTAGCCGCCTTTGAAGTGAACATCTAAAACATTTAAAAGTCACTTCAGCTCATGAGTGTCTGATTGTTGTGTGAGGAAATGGTCCTATACACTTCTGGATCATTTTATAAGCCAACTGAACAGTACAGAATTGATTTGTGAGTTCTTGTGTCATTAGAAAAAAAGTGTTTAAACAATACAATTTCTATTTCCCTCAAATTGATTAATTTATCTTTCCCATGATTCCCAACAAAGTCTGTGTCTACCTCTCTCCTCCTCCTTACCTGCAAATATCTAGGGAAATTTCACATTGATTCCTTTGTTCCAAGACCCCAAGAGAAACTTTTCCATTACTATGGGAAAGTTACTGGTTGGATGACTCTAGGCCATCTTTCCCCTCTCTTCATGGTTCTTCCCTATTAATAGCTACCACTGATATAAAGCTTTAAGGATTAGGGCTTTTTAGAGAGGAAATAGATTCAGTCCCATCTATTCAGACATACTGATTGCATGACCCTGGCAAATCACTGATCTTCTCAGGGTTCTGGACAATAATCTTGACATCAGGACTCTTAACCTTGTGGTCTGGGTCAGATTCAGTATAATCTGTTTCATTTGTAATTTTATTTTAGGCACTTGAAAATATCCTGAGAAGAAGGATTTCTTCATTATACACAGCAACAACAAGATTATATGATGATCAATTTTGATGAACATGGCTCTCTCTCTTCGACAATGAGATGATTCAAACCAGTTCCAATTGTTCAGTGATGAAGAGAACCATCTACACCCAGGGAGAGACCTGTGGGATCTGAGTGTGGACCACAATATAGCATTTCACTCTTTTGGTTGTTGTTCGCTTGCCTTTTATTTTGCTTCTCTTTTTTTTTCTTGTGTAGCAAGATAATTGTATAAATAGTTATGCATAGATTGGATTTAACTTATATTTCTACCATGTTTAACCTATATTGGACTACTTGCCATCTAGGGGAGGGTATGGGTGAAGAAATTGGAACACAGGGCTTTGCAAGGGATAATGTTGAATATTATCCACACATATGTTATGAAAAATAAAAAAAGCTTTAATTACAAAAAAAGTTAAACAAAAAGAAGAAGGATCTCTGCTCCTAGACTATAAGTAGCAGACCTACACTGGAAGAAAGGTCCCCTCCATGCCAGAACATCCCAAGATTCATGAAATTAGACCTTTACAAAGGGATAGATTACCTGTGAGATAAAGTAGTGTGGGTCAGTCAATCCATCAACAAGCATTTATTAGGGGCTTACTATGTGCCAGGCACTGGTTATTCCCATTTTATGGTTGGAGAAACAGAGTCAGAGATGAAGAAGGAATTGTCCGTGATTCCATTGCTAGCAAATGCTGGAGGTGGATTTTGAATTCAGGCCCTCCTGAGTCTGAGCCAAACATTCTATCTGGTCTCTGATGCTGGGAGAAGATAACCCCAGGGAGCTATCCAGACCCAGTCTTGGGTTGGCACAAGGAATGGCTGAGCTTTTAGGCAAAAAAGAACCAGGAAGCCCCAGGAGTCAGCATGCTTAGGGCCCGAAATCACAGGGGTCCTCACTCTGCTACTTATAGGAGTGTGATGTTGAGCAAGGTGCTTAATTTCTTTGGAGCTCTGATCTTTTTTTTTTTTTTTTTTTTTTTTTTGTAAAATAAGGGGAGGTTGGGCTAGAAGGTTTCTGAGATCCATTCTAGGACTCCATCTATGACCCTTCTGTGCCTCAGTTTCCCCATCTATAAAATGAATGGGGTTGAATTAGATAATCTTTAGATCCATTCCAGGCCTCCATCTATGACCTCTCTGGGCCTCAGTTTCCCCATCTGTAAAATGAATGAGGTTGAGTTAGATGGTCTTTAGATCCATTCCAGGCCTCCATCTATAACCCCTCTGGGCTTTAGTTTCCCCATCTGTAAAAGAGGGGGTTGGACCAAATGGCCTATGATCTGGATCTAGATGAATGAGCTCTATCTAGGCAAGTCCTCAGGCTTAGATGGCCCAAGGGTGACAAGTGGATCAGATTATCTCTAGACAAGTTGGGCCTGAGGGGAAAGACACAAGAACCAAGCAAGGCTCATAGCCCCACAAGAGAGGAAGTCACCCTAAAGGCAGTCTGGACCGGCTTTGGCTGAGCATCCCCACATAATAAGTTGAATTTTCTGTAACATTTTAGTGTTGGTAAAACTCTTCCCCCCAAAACACTCAGAGTGGTAGGGAGTGCAAGGATTACCTCCATTTTATGAATGAAGAAATTATGGTGTGGAGAAACCAGCTCACTTGTGATGGGTTTCATGGCTACTTAAGTGCCAATCGATGGATTTGGACCCAAACCTCCTGACTTCAAATCTAGTGCTAGAGAAGAAATGAGCATTTACTTAAAGGCTCCCCAAAGCATCTCCCCTTCCCTTCCCATCACTCTTGAAAGTCTCCCCAGCTGTCAAGTTTGGAAATCACCATCCCTTTTGCCCAAACCTTGAGATCAAACTCAATAATAAGTTACCATTTTCCATATTACCTCATTTATCCTCAGAATAATTTTGGTGGTTATTTGGTGCTTATTATTATTATTCTTATTTTACAGAGGAAGAAACTGAGACAAAGGTGAAATATCTTGTCCAGGGTCAACTAGCAAGTATCTGAGACCAGAGTCTAGGCAAATCTTCCTGACCCTGAGACTGGCCCTCTACCCAGTGTGCTACATGGAGACCTATCTGAGAATCAGCAGCCTGCCCAGCCCCCCATCCCACAGGAATTGGGCACACTGGGGGATGCAAGAACACAAGGTCATAGTCACAAGCACTGTTTTCACAAGTTGCCAACCTCCCTAAAAGCTTTTCCAAACTCAGGGGCTTGGCTGGTCCAATGAGGACCCCCAACCCCCAGCATCCACAAGGCCTTCGACCCATACTTTGCATCCTTCCTCGTGGTTGATCCCAGATCCCAGAGTGCCAGCACTCTCTTTGGACACAAATGCACTTCCTGTTCACTGTGTTTATTTTTATATCACGGCCAAAGAATGGATGAGAACAGCAGCCACTGAGCCCTTCTTGGCAGAACAATTAGCAAATTTACAAATCTGGACTCTGTTCCTGCTTCTGGTCATGGCTTTTTTATTTTTCTCTCTTTCTTCCTTTTCTTTTCAGTTCCCTTGGCCAAGACTCTAAACCTTGATTTGTATTCTCAGGATCTGAAAGAATTTGTAGGACTTTGAGGTACAGAAGGAAAACCTTGGACTTGGTGGTGGAAGTACAAGCTTATAGTACAATTTATGTGATCTCTATGTTCCAGTTCTACATCTAGAATCCCGAGGTTCTACAGTGAGGCCTTTCTGGGCCTCAGATTCCCCATCTCAAAAATAGAGATAATATCTTAAATCATTATCTTGTAGGATTATAGGGACTTTGAGAAATACCTAATCCAACCCTTCATTTTACAAATAAGGAAACTGAGGCACCAGCAAGAGTAGGTGACTTTTTCTAAGAAATAGTAATCCAGCAGATTTGAATTTAAGTCCCAAGTCTCTTAATTCAGCAATTTTTTCCAGCATACTATTCAACTAACATTTATTAAATACTATATTCCGAGTCCTAAGACTACAAAGATCAAAACAACCCAATTCAGGCTTTCAGGGAGCTTACATTGTATGAAGGAACTACAACACAGTCACCTAAATGAACACAAAATAGACACAACTGGGATAGTTCAAGATGAAGAAAATGCTGATAAGTGGGAATCAGAAAAGACCTTACTGCAGGCTAAGGCCTGAAAGCTGCTTCCTGAGGGAAGAGAAGGCTTCTAAAGGGCAGGATTGAGGACATCAGCTTAGGTCATGGGAACCCTTGGTACAAAGACCTGAAGGCAGGGGATAGCACTTTCTAAGGGAATGGTAGCAGGCCAATCTGGCTGTAAAGAAGGATACATGATTGTAGAAGGTCTTAAACACAAGGTTGATGATTTTATATTTTACCTTTGAGGCAAGAACTATGGAAGTTTCTTGAAGAGGGGAGTGCCACAGTCAGACCTTTGCTAATTTTAAGAAAGCCCATCTAGCAGCTATATGGAAGACGGATTAGAGAGAGAAGGGACTGGAGACCACAGGGTAATTGTTCAAACAGGGTTGATGTGAGGACTTTAAGATGGGAAAGTCCTCACTGTGCCTTGTGGAATGGAAAGTCATTCTTAGAAGCAGGAAAAGCTGGGTTCAAGTCTCATGTCTGATGTGTACTTTGTGACCTTAAAACAAGTTACTTAATCTGCTCCCCCATTCCCTATGGCTCCATAAGACACCAGGTTTCATAAATGTTGTGGGTCTGAGCTGGTGGGTGAGATTTCCCCAGTAAGTGTCTTCACTACCAATGAAAACAAAGGTCTCACTCTCTCATTAACAACAACAACAAAAAAGTGAACTCTTGTCATTAAAGGACTAAAAGATAAAAATTCATATACAAATTTTAAAAATTAGTTAACCCAGACTTGCCCAAGATCACACAGTTAATAAGAACTTCCAGAAAGCCCAAACTTTAGTTCTAAGTGGCAGCAGGGCACATTTGAATTAAAACATGAATGACCTTGACAGGTCTTTAATATATTAGTTAATCTTACTCACAAGAGGGGCAGAGCGGTGTTCAGGGTCCAGGATTTATAATTGAAACGGACCTTTCAGATTATTTCTCTACAAGCACCTTTTTTAAGAGGTAGTTCAGAGCAGTGGTCTTATTAGCCTTGGAATCTGGGAGACCTGAGTTCAAATAGGATCCCAGATTTTATCCAGATGTGAGATCCCTGGCAATTCACATCATTTCTCTCAGCTTCAGTTTCTTTCTTCTGTAAAATGGAGATAAATAGCCTTTGTCTGCAGAGCTGTTGTGAGAACCAGAAAAGCCATTCGTAAAGCACCCTGCAAACCTGAGAGTGTTGCACACATGTCAGCTATTTGTTACAGTTGTCATCATCAGTACTGTTACAAAAGAGGGAAGTGAAACTGGGAGGGGAGGTGACTTCTCAGAGATCACACAGCTCGCTCAATTAAGCTCAGCCTCATCTTTAGCTTTAGGGAAAGAAAATTACCAGGGGATGGTCTGCCCAGGAAATTCTCCTTTTTCCTTTCTTTCCCAAGCAGTCATTTCATAGAGTCCTAAGGACACAGGTATAAAGACTTTTATTTATTTTTTTATTTTTTAAGCTTTTATTTTTATTATTTTTTTTATTCAAGCCTTTTATTTTCAAAACATATGCATAGATCATTTAAGCTTTTCTTTTTAAGAGGTGGAGATGAAAGCCCAGGAATGTTTCCAAAGAGCAGGACTGTCCCTCCCTATGCCTCCAGAAGGTGGCTTTGTGGGTGCCCTTCTGGAGCTCTGAGGCTCCTGGGAGATACGGCATCATCCCCTGCCTCTAGATTTGGAGCCAGAAGCACCTGACGAAACCCTGGCTTCTGGTCCCACATCGAACTTGTTGCCTGAGTGATCTTGTCAAGTAACTTGACCTGGAATGGGGCTCAGTTGCTTCTGTAAAGGGACTAAGTGACCTCCAAGATCCCTGCCAGCCCTAAGTCATCACTTTGACAGATATCCATGGGCCAGGGAGAGGGAGAGGGGAGGGAAAGGCAGATACAGGAAAGATTCTAAATGAGTGGGGCCCCAGGAGCCTCTTCCCCTCGGCCCCAACTATCCCTGCCCAGGATAAGGAGGCCCAGTCCTTCTGCCCGCTGGCTCAGGCTGGTATGTGTAGGGCACGCTCTCCAGGGACAGGCCCAGAGAGAACAAGAAGGCACACGTCCTCAGCAGCGGAATTGCATCCCTCGAGGGAAATACCAGTCTGGAGAGGTTGTAGGGAGGCTCTCCAGCTTTCAGGCACCCCACCGGAGCAACAAGGAAGGGTACTTCTTAAGGGAAAGTGCTTTTGTGGCCAGAATGGAGCCCAGGGCCAAGTCTTTGGCAGGGGGCTCAGATGGCATGAGGAAGAAGGAGGGAGGAGGAGAAGGAGAAGGAGAGTGGAATGGAGTAGGAGTGAGAGGAGAGCAGACCCAGGGAGGGAGAGGAGAGCAGACCCAGGGAGGGAGAGGAGAGCAGACCCAGGGAGGGAGAGGGGAGCAGACCCAGGGAGGGAGAGGGGAGCAGACCCAGGGAGGGAGAGGGGAGCAGACCCAGGGAGGGAGAGGGGAGCAGACCCAGGGAGGGAGAGGGGAGCAGACCCAGGGAGGGAAAGAGGAGAGGAATGGGATGTAAGGAATGGGGTGTAAGAGGGGAACAGACCCAGAGAGGGAGAGGGAAGCAGACCCATGGAGGGAGAGGGGAGCAGAATGGGATGGGAGTAAGAGAGGGGAACTGATTGGAACTTGTAATAAGAGGGTAGAGAGGAGATGAGAAGGTATTGTACTGGTTCTGGAGCCAGAGGTCCGAGTTCAAATCTTTTATCTGTCACTTCCTACTTTTATGGCCTTGGAATTAACCACTCTAGGCCTCAGTTTCCTTCTCTGTAAATGAAGGGCACTGGGATAGAGGACCTCCAAGGTCTTTCCCATATGAATCTAATCTATTAGCCTAAGAACCTAAGAAGAATATAATACTCCATGTTAGGTCTGGGGAATCCAAAGACAAAAAAGAAAAATGGCCCTGGTCCTAGTTTACTCAAAAATTTCTAGTCTACTGAAAATATTATATACATACATACATATTATATACATATATACATATATATACATATATATATATATATATATATATATATATATATATATATAAAATCAATGACGATAAGATAGCTAGCATTTATGTAGGGCTTTACATTTTACAAAACGTTTTCTATGTTTTCTCACTTGATCCTTACAACAGCCGTATGAGGTACCATTATTATCCCCATTTCACAGATAAGGAAATTGAAGAGAAATGAGATTAAGGACCAAGGTCATGGAACTAGTGAGCGACTGAGGTAGAATTCTAACCCAGGTCTTTTTGGTGCCAAAGTCAGTTCCCCATTTGCCTCTAGCTCCCTCAAGTCGATTTGGGGAGAAAAGAGCAAAGGAAGGGAGAGAGGGAATGGGAGAAAGAAGGATGCTGGGAAGTATGGCAAATGGGGAATTGGTCTTATTGGGCTCATGAGTTGGGTTGGAAGAAAACTGCTTTCTAAGAGGGAAAGAGGTACAGTGGGCAGCCTTCCAGGCCCAGGCACTGGAGATGGAATGCCAATTTCTGGAAACAGCTAGGAGTCCCACTTGGTTGGAATGTGGCATCCCTGAAAAAAGTAAGTCTAGAAAGGTAGATTGAGGCTCAAATCAGTGGGAAACCAAAAGCAACCACAGAGGACACTAGAAGCAGCTTCTGAGGCCCTCTAGTCCAATCCCCTGATTCTACATACAAAGAAACTGAAGTTAGGTGATTTGCCCAAGTCACCTGGATGGTAAGGCAGGTAGGGCCTCTGACTCCAATCCACTCCCTTCTCCACTATTAACCCTTCTCGAAACTTAGGACTAAGGCCTGGGAGACTCCCATCATCCATCCACACAGTGTCCATAATGGCTCCACAGGAAAGTTCAGAACTTACTACCCTATTACAAACTCCATTGGGAATATTAAAGTTTTAATAGGAAGCCCTAGATATCATTCCTCCCATCCCAACTTGCTTTCCTGCCTAGGGGATCCCCTCCCAGAAACAGCAGTGAGCTTCCTTACTCCAGAGAGACTCCATCCCAACCTTTCTTTGTTCCAAGGTGTCAGAGTTGCTCCAAGTGAAAATGTTCCCTGCTCTGATACCACTTGGAAAAACCCAGAAAGAATCCCAAAGGGCAAAAAAGGGAGAAAAATTTCCAACCACCAAAGGTTTCCCTTCCATTTTTGCCTCAAAGTTGAATCCCTTCATGGTGATTCCCAAGTAACCCATGAAATATATGGTTTCACATCCACTAAGGCTGCCCATCTCTTATGATAAAAAGAAACAAAGCCCCCCCCTTTATTTTTTGTCTATTCCTCCTTCAAAGGCACAAAACAGTGCTAGCAATTGAGAAACTCGGGAGTTATCAGGCAGCATGAGAAACAGTTAATATTGTTGGCTTTGGAGTCAGGGAGACCGAGTTCAGATCGACTCAGACCTCAGACTAGTTAGCTTTGTCACCCTGGGCAAGTCAGGGACAAGGAAAAAGGGGAAGAATAAAATACCATTCTCCCATGGTTTCCCACAATTAGAACATAGACTCCCTTTCACTGTTGGGGCTGGCACTGGACACCGGCTGGTGCACCATGTAAATAAACTAGCTGAGTCCTGGGGAAGCATCCGTTTGCAGCGGCCATCTGAACACGCATCTAGGGGACCGCCATTTAGTCGGAGGAAGAGACAAGACAATACCACATTATTTCTACATTTGGACAAAGGTTATCCCATATATCTCTTTCCAGAACTGAAGAAGGCCCCCCCTTTTTTTTTTACCATTCTCCCCTCTATAAAAGAAAAAGGATGCTTCTAGCACTTTTAAGTCCTCTATAATATATATTAGAAATACAGAGTCTAAGCCTGTATGAGTATTTACTGGGTATATCACCAAAAGGATATCTTTTTAGGTCCTGGTCATAGTAGGAGTTGTTTCATTCCTTATATTTCGGGTCCCAGTGCCTAGCACAGACTCGATATTTCACACAGATATTAGACTGATTGACTAGATGGCTACTCGAGGGTCCTTCCAACCCAGAGTCTGCAACTTGCCCAGCTCTGATCATCTATGCCTCAACTGGCACTTCAATCCCAGCAATCCATTCTCTTCCCACTGATCTGATATGAAGATACACTGGGAAAGAAACAGGATGAAAAAGCCTGTTTTCTTCCTTCCCCCCCCAACCCAAACCAAAGCCAGCTCAATCAGAGGATGCCCAAGCAATGAGGTTGCCACAAGGCCACAGTCTAAAAAGGATTGGATCAAAGGATCTGGGGTTCAAATCCTGGATCTGCCCCTTCATTACTGTATTGCCTTGGCCGAGCAATTTCATTTCCCTCATTATCCCTTTCCTCATTTCTAAAATGAAAAGGCTTGGACTGTAAAGTCTCCTCTCTCGAGTGATGTTTCTAAGACATCCTGAGTCTCAGTTTCCTCATCTATAAATTGAAGGCTTGAATGAAATAGCCTCTGAGTTCCTTTCTAGTCCTAAAAGTATGATCTTTCCCTAGATCTCAATTTCCCTCTTTGTGTTTTTTTTCTTAAAACAAACAAAAAACTTCTGAGATCTCTTTAATACTAAATGGAAGGAGGGAGAAAGGGGGAAATGTGAAGAGCAATTCATATGCCTGACCTGAATCAAACCCCTTCCTGGGGCTGAGGATATCAACCTACAACTTGAGATTCTTGGATTTCATTTAAGGAACTTCCCTGTTTTCAGTCTGAATATGTATGTGATTCCTTGAGCCGAAAGGTAAATAAAATTACAACATTCTGTGCTACTCACCCACAGGGGTATACTTTTCTGAGAAAACAGAATAGGCTACCAGCCTTGGCTGGGTTTTGCCTTTGGCACAATTGAAGCTGAATACCCAACACCAGATTTAGCTGGGGTTGGGCAGGAGGAATAATTCCTGATAAGAGGATAGTGGCCAGAGATCACCTGAACACCCCCACCCATCCAGCATTCCTCTGCAAAGTTAGCCATAGCTGCTCCAGCTACCTCCTCCTTCTCCCAGGCAGCCCTTTGTTTATTTCCTCAGCAGACAAAGTGACTCATCTGTAGCCACCTTGGTGGCTTTTATGGCCAAAGTTCCCTCACATCAGGGCACCCTTACTCCACCCACAGACTCATTCTTAGTGGCCACCTCAGGGTATCCTCACTATCCAGCAGGGTGGTTACCCAGGGCCAAAGAACAGTCTCAGAACTGAGGTGTCCATCTGGGTGGGTCTCTGTGGCAAAGAGAAGTGAGCACCTGGAAGGTGACGTTCCTTCTCCCTCTCCTCCCAAAGAGCTGGACATCTGAGCAACCGATGAGGAAACCGAGACCAGAGAGATTAAGTGATTTTGCCTAAGTGGGGATCAACGGAGCCAAAGCTTGAACCTAGATCTGGTGGCACTAAATTACTGCCACTGTACCAAAAATATAGACCCTGGAGTCGGTGACCTTAAACCCAGGTTCTGATGCTTCCTACATGTGTCATTCTATAATCTGGGCCTTTCCCATCTATAAAATTAGAGAGCTGGACTAAATAGTCCTTCTAAGCTGAGATTTCTGATTCTATGACCCAAATATTACAAAATCTCACAATTTAGCCTGTTTCCCATTCTGCAAATAATATCCACTTCAGTACGTGTGTGGCTCAAATATACGGAAAGTTCTTTGCAAACTAGTAATGGTAGAAGTAGTTGTGGAGGTAGAAGGAATAGAATAGAGATAGTGATGGTGGAGGCAGAAGTAACAGAATACATATAGTGGTGGTGGAGGTAGAGATGTGGTAGGAGAGGTAAAAGTAGTAGAATTGGAAGTAGTGGTGGTGGAGGTAAAAGTAATAGGATAGAGATAGTGATAGTAGAAGTAGTGGTGGTGGAGGTAGAAGGAATATTATAGAGATAATGATAGTGGAGGTAGAGATGTGGTAGGAGAGGTAAAAGCAGCAGAATAGAGGTAGTGGTGGTCAAGGTAGAAGTAGCAGACTAGAAGTAGTTGTGGTAGAGGTGGAGGTAGTAGTAGTAGAAATAGTAAGGGAATGTGTCCTATGGAAGGAGTGTCTCCCAGTCAGCCAACCAGCATTTATAAAGTGCCCACGGTGCTCCTGGCACCAGCCTCCTACATTAGAGGCCAATCTCAGGGCATTCACCACAGCTGAGAATGATAAAAGCTCACGGGGCCTCCGAGGCAGCTGGTCTCGTGCTGCCTTAGCAGGAATTTCTCTACAAACAGGAGGGTCTTTTTTTGTGCCTTTTTAAAATTTTAAGATCTTTGGAAGGCTGGGAAAGCCTATGGACCTCCTCTCAGAATCCTCTTTTTAAATATAAAATAAAATGTAACAACATACACAGACGCCTGATTGAGAAAAACCCTCGCCCTAACCTTTTTTCTGTATTAGAATCACAGAACTCTTCGGCAGACTGGTGATGGAAGCCACTCATAAGAGTCATGGTTTTAAAAGCATAAAAGAAAATACACAGACTGACAAATGAAACAAAAGTGATTGAAAATAAAAGATGTAATTTTTTCCCCCCTATTCAAGTTCCCGGACTCCCTGAGACCTGTCCATGGATCTCAACTTAAGGAACCCTCCTCTACATCCTCCAAAGGCACGGCTCAGAAACTTGGGGGCGCCAGGAAAACAGATCTACCTCCACTTAGAGGATGGAATCGCCCCTTGCCAGGCCTTCCCCCAACCCTCACTCAGCCGGGATGGGGGTGATGCCAGCTCCAAGGGAATTGCCCTAGAAGGGGTGGGGGCGCCCGGCCCAGCTCGGCTGCCTCACCTGAGCGGGATCTTGATGGCCAGGTACCTGTCGATGGCCACGGCCAGCATGCTGAAGATGGAGCTCTGGGTGAGCACCAGGACGAAGCAGGCGAGGAAGAGGCAGCTGTGGAAGTCGGTGCAGAAGCCCACACTGATGGTGATGGCGAAGGGGATAGCCAGGAGCCCCACGGCGATGTCGGCCACGGCCAGGGACACCAGGAAGTAGTTGGTGGCCGTCTTCAGGGTGCTGTTGGTGGCCACGGCGCAGCACACCAGCACGTTGCCCGCGATGGACAAGCCGGCGATGACCAGCTCCAGCACTATGTAGAGCGTGTCCTGCGGGTCCAGCGGCATGGCATGGCCCGGGCGTGGGGGGCGGGCTCCCCGACCCCTGGGGGAGGCAGGGCGGGCGGGCGCCCGCAGCCCGGCGGGGAGAAGCTCCTGCTCCACGGGACGGTCAGCAGCCCGCGATGGCCGGGGGAGGCAGACGCTGGGTCCTCGGGCGTCCGGTGCGGGCTCGTGGGAAAGTCGAGGAGAAGCTGCCTCGGCCCCGTCAGCGCCCCCGGGGCCGGAGTCCCGGGGTCCTGGCCATGGTCCCACCTGCCCGGTCCTCTCCGAGCTTCCCTGGAGGGGGTCGGGGTCCGCCCTTTGGTTCGGAGCTGAGCCGCAGCTGGAAACGGAGCCTCTCTTGCTTCCCTCCCTCCAACTCGGGCAGAGACGCCCAACTAAGTCCCAAGCTGAGCCCGGGCTCCGCAGATGCAGGCACATGGACCCAGCGGGCGGGACGCGGGCGGGGGAGGCCGAGCTCGAGACTTCCGATTGGACGAGCAGCCCGTCCCTCGCGTCAATTCCCCGCCGAAGCTCCGCCTCCTTACCGTAACCCCTGGAGGACTGGCGAAATCGCAAAGTGCCCCCGAACTCTCCTAAGTGGCAGCTCGATACCGGAACTTGAAGCCTCAGGCAGTACTCAAGGGGACTCCCCCGCACCAGCAGTCACCCCGATCCTGAGCAGACAACCCTCCCCCGAAGAAGAACCCGCTACCCCGAGTTTCCTGAAGTCATCGGGCAAGGCAATGGGCGTGTCCGAGAGGACGCCTAGCTCCCTGGGCCCTCGGGGCTCACTTTTCCATCAAGCTGGGGCTGGGCAGAGACACCGGACCTTGGCGGGACTGGACCGCCCGCTCCCTGCCGGCCCCCAGCCTTCTCCTCCCGGCGCTGGAAGCCGCTTGCCCCCGTAGGCAAATTCCACCCTTTCTGGAGCCGCCCCAGGAGGCCAAGACTTGGGAGTCTTCAGGAGGAGCCCGGGTTCTGGACTTGCCAGCGAGGGAGATCTCCTTCCGCGAACCCCCTGGAACTCAGGAGGAGGTCGGAGCTGGGGCCCGTGGGCTCTAAATCACCACCCCGCAGCTCCGAAGATTACAGATTTAGAGCTAACTAGGGACCTTCGGGGTCTTCGAGTCCAAACCCCTGCTTTTATAGAGAGCGGGGAAACTGAGGCGCAGAGAGGGGAAACTGAGTGTCCAAAGTCACACAGCTAATGGTTGGGACTCGAACCCCGGTTCCGGGGCTCAGAGTCTTGGGAGGAGACTCTAGTTTGGTAGCTCTCCCATCCACCATCTCGCCCGGGCCTGCCCTTTTCTGCTTTTGATAGTCTGTGGTCACGTTAGCACAAGTGGAGGGGTGGATGAGAAGGAAATATGAAGGGGGAGGATAAGCAGGGCTTGTGTCTAGGGATGTGTGTGCGTGTGTGAGAGAGAGA
>JAJPUD010023579.1:0-19799 GCA_023553655.1 Myrmecobius fasciatus
GAAAGCTTTGTAAAGATCAAGGTTGGGGAACTACCCATATATATGTTATACAAATAAAAAGCTTAAAAAAAAAGAAAATTTAGATACTATGGACTTTTGATGAAAATGTAATGAAATGAGAAAGAGATATATCTTTTTTTTTCTCAGCAGCATATGGCACTTACACAAAAATTTAGCATGTAACAATGAAATGGAGAAGGGCATAAATAGTAAATGCATCCCTTTCAGATTATGATGAAATAACATTACACATAACATAGGGCCATGCAAGAATAGGCCAACAATTATTTGGAAACTAAATAATCTAATCCTAAAGGATGAGTAAGTAAAACAACATATTGCAATCAATAATTTCATTTAAAAGAAAAATAATGTGACAATATTCAAATACTTACAGGATGCAATCAAAGCAGATTTTAGTGGAAATTTTATACCTCTAAATGTTTATACAAGTAAAACAGAGAAAGAGAAAAATCAATGATTTGGTCTTGTGACTAAAAAAGGTAAAGCAAGAATAAATTTAAAATGCCAATTAAATATTAATTTTAAATTCTGAAAATTAATAAAAAAATTAATAAAATAACACAACTATTGAACTAAATAAATTTAAGACATGCTTTCATGAACAAATAAAAAATAGATAAAACATTTGTTAATTTAATTATAAAAAGGAAAGATAATACAATACCAGTGTAAATGAAATAGGTTAATATTTATAAAAATATCAATTGTCCAGCTTAACAGAAGAGGAAATAAAATCCTTGAATAATAGCCTTTTAGAAAAATAAATTGAACAAGTTACCATTAACTCTCAAAGAAAAAAAAACTACAGGGTCAGATAAATTTACAAGTGAATTCTCTCAATCTTTTAAACATTTTTTTTTCTTATTCTATATAAACTATGTGGAGGGAAAGGGAAAGAAGGAATTCTACCAAATTACTTAAACAAAACAAATATGGCACTGATACCTAAACCAGGAAGAACAAAACAGAGAAAGAAAATGATAGAACAATTATTCTAAAAATATGGATACAAAATGTAAAAAAACAATTAGCATAGAGATTAGAGCCATTTATTGTGAGGATAGTACCCTGTGATCAGGTAAGGTTTATGGAAAGATGAAAGATTTGTCAGAGAATAGAGAGCTGATTAAATTTTAGGAAAACTATCATCATGATTAACCATATTAATCACAAAATTAACAGAAATCATGTGATCATATCAATAGATGCTAAAAAAGCTTTTGACAAACTACAGCCCTCTTTCCTATTTTTAAAAACACTACAAAATTTAGTATTAAATGAAGTTTCCTTAAAACAGTGAACTACATCTTATTAAAATCATCAGTAAGTATTATTTGTAATGGGGATAAGCTAGAAGCATTCCTAAAAAGATCAGGCATGAAAGAAGAATGCTTGTTATCACCACTATTATTCAAGATTATGCTACAAATGTTAGCATTAGCAATAAGAGAAGAAAAAATATATAAAATTCGTGCAGGCAATGAAGAAAAAAATATTGTTGCAGATGATGATGTTATTGTTAAAGAATTCTAGATAATTAAGTAAAAACTATTTGAAATAATTAGTAGTTTTAATAAAGTTGTAAGATATAAAAACAAGTCCTCATAAATGATTAGCATTTCTATATGTTATCAACAAAGCCCAGAAGCAAAAAAACAGAAAGATGAATTCCCTTTAAAATAACTAGATAGGGGCAGGTAGGTGTTCCAGTGGATAGAGTACCAGCTCTGAAGTCAGAAGGACCTGAGTTCAAATTTGGCCTCAGACACTTAACACTTCCTAGCTGGTGACCTTTGGCAAGTCACTTAACCCCAATCGCCTCAGCAAAATAAATAAATAAATGCATACATAAATACATAAATAAATTATTGTAGATAATCTAAAATATCTGGGAGCCTACCTGCCAGGACAAACCCAGGATCTTAATTAATGCAATTCAAAACATTTTCCATACAAAATCAGATTGAAACATTGCAAAAAACGTCATTTGTTCATGGTTTGACTGAACTAGTATAATAAAATTTACAATTCTACTTAAATTAATTGACTTATTCAGTATCATGCCAATCACACTACCTAAAATTAATTTAAAGAGCAAAAAAAATCATAACAAAATTCATCTGTCAGAACAAAAGCTAAAGAACATCAAGGGAAATAATGTAAAAAAATGCAAAGAAAGATGATCTAAGAATAACAGAATTAAAAGATTATATTATAAAGTGGCAATCATCAAAAGGCCTTGTTATTGCCCAACTAATATAGTGATGGATCAGTGGAATAGATTTGGGACATAATATTCAATGATACATAATGTTCAATGATTATTAATAAACCCCCAATTCCAGTTCCTTGCATAAGAACTCACCATTTCACAAAACTGCTGGGAAAACAGAAAGAGTATGGCACAGACCACCATCTCACACTTTATAGCAATAAAGTCAAAATGGATATATTATTTTGGCATAAAGATTAATACCATAAGAAAATTAAAAGAGCAAGAAATAGTTTATATATAACATCTTTGGATAAGAGAGAAAATTACAATCAAGCAAAAGAGAAAAATATATAATGCAAAATGGATAATTTTAATTCCATGAAATTAAATAGATTTTGCACACAACTAAAACAAAATGTACAACCAATGTTAGAAGGACAGCAGAAAGATGGGAAACAATTTTTTGGCAGCCAATATTGTGATAAATGCCTTATTTCTAAGATATATAGATATCTGAGTCAAATTTAAAGGATACAGGTCATTACCCAAATGATAAATTGTCAGATAATATGAATAGACAATTTTCAGATAATGAATTTAAGCTATCTATTGTCATATGAAAATACTCTAAATCACTAGTGATAAGAGAAATGCAAGTTAAAATATATCTGAGGTACCATCACTTACATTTCATATTGACTAAAATGACTGGAAAAGAAAATAATAAATGTTAGATAAAATATTATGCAAAAAATTAATAGATACATAGATGGATAATTTTTTTTCTGGTAGAGATTTATACATTGCCAAAAAGCAAGTTCTATTAACCTACAAAGAGTCATGATACTGTTAATACCTCAAATGATTTAACATTTTTATGCTCTCGATTGATGTTTGCTTGCATTATGTTTCCTATTTCTGATTTTTCTTTCTTGTAGATACGATTTTTCTTGCACAACAATGATAAGTGTAGAAATATGTACACATATATTTGATTGGTCAAGTATTTTAACATAATTAACTTGTAGTGGATATTCTGCCATCTAGGAGAGGGGGGAGAGAGTAAGGGGGATAAATTTGTAACAGAAAGCTTTGTAAGGGTTAATGTTGAAGAATTACCCATACATATGTTTTGCAAACAATAAAAAAAAATACCTCAAATGATTATTTTTAACACTGATTTGTTAACATGTGACAATTCAAGAATTCATTTGTTTACAACTGGCTGATTAAAAAAAAACAATCTTTTAATTCTATTCCATTAAAGTCCATCAAAGGATGGACTAAAATAATAGTTTACATTACTACATGAATGGTAAAAATCAGTTTCAGAAAGTTTGCATTCTACTTATAAAGCTTTCTGTTTTTTTTCCCCTAGAAATACCATGTAGTTGTCACATATGATAGGATATAAGTTTTTCCTTTGATGGTGTGGTGGAACTTTTGTACCTCTTTTCAGAATGATGCTTTGATGCCTAGATTCATAAATGAATAAAAGCTACATTTCAGTTAGAGGTCAATGAAAATAAAAATTCATTTTTTCACCTTAAGTCTCCACAGACCCATTGAAATTGAGAAGGTTCTTGGAGCCTAGCTTAAAAACTCTTTTAATAAGATATAGAAAAATTTCATTAATATGAGCATAGAATTTAATGATAGTCATATTTGACTTTTTTCCCAAATGTTTTTCTGATAATAATTCCTTAAGTGATCAAATAAAATAGTGTATTTTAAAAACATTGATAAGATTTAAAATATTTTGTCATTGTTAGTGCTATGTAAATATTTATCTATGGTATGTAAATAAATGTCTTATACCAAAAAGTCAGTGACTTTAAATGACGTAAAAAGTTCATAATTAATATCAAATAAAATATAAGGAAATAATAAAAAGTCTCATGCCTGTCTGAAACAATGTCTATAATGTCTTCCTGAAGAGAGAATTTTTGATGTCATTTGACTTCATTGGTTTAATTCCTTCTTTCTTCACTTCCATATTAAACTTCTTTTCATTATTAATGTTCCATTGTACAAGTTTTAGTGAAATCCCATTCATTTTATAGAGGAAGAAACAGAGCCCAGGACTACAGAGCTCAAAAAGCACAGATTCCTTAATAGCCTGTCAACTGTTCTTTTTTATTCACTACTTTGACCATAGGGTAAATTATGTCTCTTTTTCCTATTATATTTATATGTAGGTTAAAATAGAATATCATGACATATGATCCTCATTGAGTACAATAAGATGTAATTAGACAATTAAATATGTACCAAGAATCAAATCTTACATAGGAGATGAGAATGGCTTTTACATTTTGTGGTGCAGTAGAATATTTTAATTATTTCCCAAACTGAATTGCACATAGAAAAAAATGATGATGATGATGATGATGATGATGATATAGTTGTGGAAAAATCCAACTTGGCATTGAAGGCATAATCCTTTCATAAAAGTAAAATCTTTAACTTTTTGTGTAATATAAATTAAATAGTATAATGTTTTTTTCTTGATATGCCTTGAACAAATAGATTCAAACCTTCAACATATATGATAATATTGCCCCCTAAAGGATAGCCAGCAGAAGAATTACATGTTTCAGCACTTTAGATGCTGCTTCCTATGAAATATCTTGTGAGTACAAGGTAAGTTTCTCATATTTCAGAGTTTAGGCACTGGCTAAAACCAAACAAACAAAAACAAGCACCAAAAAGGGGAAAGAAAAAATATCCATGACTAAAATCCTTTCTTTTTCATAAATAATTATAACACCAGGGTCTGTTATTTGTGGAATGAGTTTTGTAAGACACCTACCCCATCAACTTTGATTTTTTTATTGATGCTATCAAACTCAAGGAAAATAACCTATTTTTTTATATTTTATTAAAATACAATGATGGAAATAAACTAGCAAAATTGAATGGAAAAGCTGGAATAGGAACACTAGAATTATTTCATGTTTTTTCCTACTAAATAAATATTAGACCTTATTTCCATCTTAAATTATATGTTAAAAAAATAAACAGGAATAAGGAAGTGAGATCAGATAAGGGAGGAATTTTTCAAAAGAACACAACTCATCAGATCAGGATTAAAGAGAAAACAACATATACATTTAGAAGGGGAAAAGGATTTCTAAATTTATAAAAAAGTAAGAGGGTGAGGGAATAGGATTAGGATAAGGGTACAGAAGGATGTGTAGAGTAACAGGAATGAGATAAAATGTGTAGATTAACTGTAATGAGATAAAGAAGAAACTAAAGAGAAATGGTAGAGGGACAGAATCAGGGAGCTATTCTTGGAGGAGGCAGTAGGTTCAGTACTACAAGGGCAAGACAGTAGGTAAAGCAAAGGAGTCAGAAGCAATAGGAATAAGAGATGTATACAAATACAAAATACAGATCAGGAGTAGAATTTATTATGTTAAAAAAACAGAAGTAGTAACCATAATTTCAGACGAAGTTAAAGGTAAAATAGATTTAGTTAAAATAATAAAGTACAAAAACTATAGTATATATAAGCGATATTAATGAATATTATTTTAGATTATTTAAAATAAATATACAGTACAAGGCTGGAATATTGCTATGGTATAGGAAATGATGAATTGGTTGCTTCAAAAAAAAACATGGAAAAATTTATATAGAGGGCAAAGATAGTATGGTCTTTTATAGATACATATAAATATATATGAACATATATATATATACATATATGTGCATATACATATATGTATATATATATATATGTGTGTGTGTGTTTGTATGTGTGATCATGACTATGCATATGGAAGTTTATATGAATGTATATAAATATGTGTTTGTGTCTATACATGTATATATGTATACACCACATTTGTATGAGTATTAATATATAGATATATCTGCCTATTATATATTGTAACTTTCTTGGGGGAGGGGAAAATAAGGGGGAAAGAATAAAGTAAAAATGTGTACGGTAAAGATCAAAAGAAAATCTACAAGGAAGCAAAGAGAAAATGAACAGTTCCAAATATGTTATGTTTTCTTGAAATGGAAATTTATTGCTTTATATTTTGAATCTTCTCTTATGTTACACTGTGCACATGGCAATTATTTTCTTTTCCTATTTTGTATTTAAGTTTTCAATATTTTTTTGAAAGATGAATATTGTTCAGTTAGTTTTGTACAGTGGGAAGAGAACTAAGTATGGAGCAAGTCACATAAGGCTCAGCCACTTGCTACCTATGTGAATGTGGATAAATAATTTAACATCTCTGGACTTCAGTTAGTCCATATCTAAATTGGGAAAGTTAGATTAAGTGATCTCTTAGAATCTTTCCAGTTCAAAATCTGTATTCTGTAACCATAGAGATCATTTAGTCCAGAGTTCTTAAAAAAATTTATGGCTGAGTCATGCACAGAATCCCTCAGCAAAGCAGCAATAGCTATGTTTCATTTCTCAGAATAATGTTTTAAAGGTATCGTATACATAAGATCACAAGAAATCAATATGGAATTACATTTATCATTTAAAAAATAGCAACTCATGATTTACTGTGATGCTGCTAATTTTATAGATAAAGAAATTGAGACTTGGAAGATAGAGCCAAGATGAAAGAGAATAGCCAAGTCTTTATCTGAGCTCTTGCAGGCATCCCTCAGATCAACACCAGATCAAACCTCTAAACTCATTTTGGAGTAACAAAACCCACAAATATTAGGAGTATATCAAATTTCCAGCCGAAAATATTTTGGTTTTTTTAATTTTTTTTTAAAAATTTGTTAAATGTTTTTATTCACAAAATATATGCATGGGTAATTTCTCAACATTAATCCTTGCAAAACCTTCTGTTCCAAATTTTTCCCTCCTCCTCCCCAACCCCTTCCCTAGATGCAGGTAGTCCAATACATATCAAATATGTTAAAATATATGTTAAATCCAATATATGTATACACATTTAAACAGTTATCTTGCTGTACAAGAAAAATCAGATCAAGAAGGAAGAAAAAAAAGTTGAGAAAGAAAACAAAATGCAAGCAAACAACAACAAAAAGAGTGAAAATGCTATGTTGTGATCCACACTCAGTTCCCACAGTCCTCTCTCTGGGTGTAGATGGCTCTCTTCATCACTGAACAATTGGGAATGGTTTGAATCATCTCATTGTTGAAGAGAGCCACATCCATAAGAATTGATCATCAAATAATCTTCTTGCTACCGTGTATAATGATCTCCTGGTTCTGCTCATTTCATTTGGCATCAGTTCTCTCCAGGCCTCTCTGAAATCATGTCATTGGTTGTTTCTTAAAGAACAATAATATTCCATAACATTCATATACCATAATTTATTCAGCCATTCTCCATTTGACAGGCATTCATTCAGTTTCCAATTTCTTGCAACTATAAAAAGGGCTGCCACAAACACTTTTGCACATATGGGTCCCTTTCCGTCTTTTAAGATCTCCCTGGGATATAAGATCGTAGAAAAACTGTTGGGTCAAAGGGTATGCACAGTTTGATAACTTTTTGAGCACAGCTCCAAATTGCTTTCCAGAATGGTTGGATCCATTCACAGTTCCACCAACAATCTATCAGTGTCCCAGTTTTCCAACATTCCCTCCAACATCAACAGAAGATATTTTGAAAGAATTTTGGAAAAGGCATGCTTTAATCTCGCATAGGGGAGGAAGACCAACTCAGGTACCATGCAGTGTCCCAGGTTGATATGGGGCTTGTATCCTGAGAAATCTCCTGAGAGACTCTTAATGAATTTACTGGGAGAGTCTTAGCTAAAATAAGAAGGGCTAGTTTCTTTATCCTAATTCAGAAGCCAGTGGATCAGTGGATTATCTGTGAGATATCCAGCATAAATACATAAGGAAAATAGTGAGCCTGTGAACTGCAGAATAATGCTGGACTTGGCCATGGTCTCCCAGCATCAGAAGAAAGTCAGCAGCACTGGCCTAGGACAGTATAAAGTCACTGTTGCCTGGAAAGGAAGTTTGGGACAATCTCCCCTTTGACCTTAGAGTGGAACTCAAACTTTAAAAAATGAGCAAAAAAAGCAAAAAGGACTCTGACCATAAGTAGCTTTTATGGAGACAGGGAATAGATCTCAAACTCTGAGATTACTAAAGGCAAATCACCTCCACATGAAGCCCCAAAGGGAGATTTCAGTTGGTCCCCATCTCACAATGCTTTCTTAGAAGAATTAAATAAGGATCTTAAAAGAGAGGTCAAGAAAAATGGGGAAAGGAAATGAGAACTTGGCAAGAGAATTTGTAACAGAAAATATCTGAATAAAACTTTAAAAATAGAATTAGTGAAATGGAAAAATCATATAACCCTTTACAAAATAGAACTCAGAAAATGGAAAAAGCATATAATTCCATACAATATAGATTTGAAAAAGAAACCAACTGGTTGAAAAACAGAATTTGTATAATGGTAAAAAAAATGAACAAAACACCTCACTGAAAAGTTCAGTTGGCCAAATGCAAAAGATGAAAAGCCTAATTTCAGAAAATAAATAATAATTAGAATTGAACAAATAGAAGTTAATTACTCAGTGATACTTTGAGAGTCAATCATATAAAGTTTATTTACTTTTCCATCCTATTTGGTGATTTTCAACTTTCTTTTAAAGTTGTACTTTGCTTACCTAGATTAGTAAGGCAATATCACAAACTTAGCTTTTGCTTTTTTTTTGTTTGTTTTTGGGTTTTTTGCATTGTTTTCAGAGTTAGTTCTGAATACTTGCAACTTTTTGCATCTTCTATCATGGTGTAATCCCAGGAAATATGTTAACACTGCTCTCTTGTTCTCTTTCAACCTCAAATACTGAAACTCCTCTCTTCATTCTAGAACTTCCACCAAGGCCACTGCTTCCTAGTAATTACTAGCCTGTGTTCATATCTACTCTGAAACTGGGATCTATAACTGGATTTGTCAAAGGAATTGTCAAACAGAATTGGTCCTCTCTTCAATGCTAAGTCTCTGTGTCTGCATTACAGATATCTCCTTCCAATCCTCTAATTTTACTTGGACTGAAAAAATGCTTCAATTTTACCTTTTGTTGATTATGGCATTCCAGAATTCAATTTGAGGTGCTACTTTAAAGTTGTTAAGAAGAGAATGTTGGGAGTGCTTTACTGTGAATTTCCTTCTACTCTACCATATTTACTGCACAACCTTCCCCCTCCAGGGTAGTTTTTAAGAGTAAAATTTAGAAAACAGTGGAAGAGCCATATTTTCCTTTGAAATTAAAAAAGGAAAAATTAAGTGGGACCCTCATTTTATCATTCATGTTGATATTCAACTTGTATTTTGGAATGTTACAAAAATAGGGTAAAAATAGCACAAAAATATTCCCATCATAGCATTGAAAAGACTATTTATCTGGTGCTGAAAACCAAAGTAGATTTGAAAGGATATTTTTATATGATGTTGTTGAAAGTACTTTTAATCTCAATTAGTAGCCATTTAAATAGTACTAAATTGGCATTCCTGATCTATCATCCACTAAACATCATTGACCTTCATTAGGCAGCAACTTCGCTTTTGTGTCCAGTTGGATGAAGGCTAATTATATCATAGGCTAACAATTAATTTGGTGAACCTTTATGGTGCTTAGGTCTTAAAATCCCTATAATAGCCATAATAAAACTTAACTTGTTCGTTGAATATTGTTCTTTAACCATTTTATAAACAAAGAACACCCTTATATGCAAACTATCCTTATTAGCATAATAATAGTCAGGGGAAACTCCTTATATGAGACTTCAATCAATAAAACCTGTAACCTCAGGTGACATTTCCTCACTCAAAAAATTGGATATTTAATATTTAATTACAATAACAAATAGAATGAATGGAATAAGATTTGACTATAACCACAAATATGTTTAGTTTATCTAATAGTATTAACAAAAGATACATTATTGGTAGTGTTAGAATTGATATCAGTATTGATATTGATGGTGTTGTAAAGTAACCAGCAAGTTTCTGGATATAAATATTCCCCTAGTTGCTCTTCTGTAGCAAAATTACCAGAGTTGAAGGAACAAAGACTTCCACTTCTGGATAGCTATAACCAGAGTTTCAGTTAGATACTGGTTGAAAGAGGCATCTGTGTATACACACAATTAAAGAATCTCTCCCTGTTCCTAAAAGAGTTGAATTTGAAAGTTATCCTTTCTTTTATGATTCCCTTACCACAATGAGTCTAATAAAAATGAGAGTTCTTGGGGCAGCTAGGTGGCACAGTGGATAGAGCATCAGCCCTGAAGTCAGAAGGACGTGAGTTCAAATCTGATCTCAGACACTTAACACTTCCTGGCTCTGTGACCCTGGGCAAGTCACTTAACCCCAATTGCCTCAGCAAAAAGCAAAAAAAAATGGTGAGTATCCAGTAACCTTGGTGCAAGATTGTCTGAGCCACTGTATTACCAAGGGGGGTGGAGGAAGTCTCTTTTTCTTAATTGTACACAGAATAGTGGGTATTAAAGTTTTTTAAGTAAGGAGAAAGGAAAATCACACTTGTGCATGATTAGAAAATCACACTTGTGCATGTTTAGATTAAACAACATCATTGTGATTCAAATATCTTCCCACTGAATGTAAGTCAATTTCTAATGAAACATTTGTCATTTAATGTTATTTTATTTTATTTATTTATTTTTTTTTGCTGAGGCAATTGGGGTTAAGTGGCTTGCCCAGGGTCACACAGCTAGGAAGTGTTGAGTGTCTGAGACCAGATTTGAACTCAGGTGTTCCTGACTTCAGGGCTGGTGCTCTATCCACTGCGCCATTTAGCTGCCCCATTTAATGCTATTTTAGAGTGAAAGGAAATCCATAACAATTCTGTCTCTTCCAGGGAGGTTTCTTAACATTCTCTTTTCTTATTCAGTGCTGCTGAATCTTGAATAACTAGAGCCAAAAATATCTGGGACTCTTGACACACAAATTTTAGGAGAAATAATCAAATGACAATACAAGAAACTCACACTAGTGATTCAATTACAATAAAAACCCAACATAATTCTCAAGGTAGTTCCTAACATCATTACATACACATGATGCATCATCCACACCTACTTCTAAAGTACAAGAAAACTGGTGTTCTTATAGGGAGGAACCTGAAAGATGTCAACCTCCTGAATTAATCAATCAAGATTTCAAAAAATTCACTAAACTATTCCTATTAATGCAATAAATTTAAGTAATAATAACATATTTAATATCTTCAATATGGAATCTTCTCTTTATTTTATCTGTCTATCCCATCCAACTTAAAGACCAGTTTTATGTAAGCTCTTATGCAGTAGACTGAGTTCACCTTTATTACCAAAGAAGATTTTGGCTACTTTTGAATCCCTGATATGCTTCAAATTTATCTTAACATTATAATTTTCCATTAGAATAAGCATTAGAAAATCAGGTAAGATTATATATCTACCTTTTATTACTTGTAGGAACCTGGACAAGTCTCTTTACTATACCTCAGTTTCTTCATGTGTAAAATGTAAGTGTTGAATTAAACTGGAGTTATTATCATAGAGTCTATGAAATTTGTTTTAAAATATTTTGACAACTGTCTTTCAGTTTCATAATTTTGTATATATCATTTTATGCACTTCCAAAACATTATTCTGAGAATGATTCCACATACTTATCAGGCTGTTAGAAGCAAGCATCATACACACACAAACACACATACATACACACACACACACACACATAAGAACCCCTGTACTAGGTGATCTCCAATTTCCACTTCTAAATATTACAATTCAACAATGTGTGATTCATTGTAATAGTGGAGATTTGGTTGGCCAATTAGTTCTTTTCCTGGTACCCATGCCTCAGATAAGGAATGTATTATGGAGATGTGAGGGGAAGCAAAGTATCCTTCCTGCATTCACTGGCTTTGACTATATGTCACACTGAATGTAGAAATAATTTATTGTGTTACCATTCTCTAGGTCTCTTCAGCATTTTGTGGTAGCACTTTTTAACCAATGTCCTAAACAGATGAGTCAAAAGGGGAACAGTATTGTTTTTTCTGTTGCTATAATCTGCTGCATTTCTTTGTGCTGGCAGTTAAACCTGGCCAACCTTAGTAATTAGCTTGGGAATGCCTCTTTTCCATCTGTCATTCCTTCAATAATCAGATTCAGTGCCCAGTGGAGAAATCAGTTATACATAAAAGATAATGGTCAATAATTAATACAAAATTATACCTTCTGTGGATATAAATTTCACATTTTTATCCAGAATATATGAACAATACATGCAAGCAGCAGAAACCACTTGTAAATCACAGTTTTTCTAGCCAGCTGCTTTTTCTTGGCCTAAAGAAATTCCCATCCTATATACTATTGAGACCAAGTCAGTGACTATGGCTTATATTTTTACAAAACAAAAATGAAGCACTTGTAGTTAATGATTCCCCAAAATTTTTCCAAGTATAAAATTCTAGGTTCTTAATTTCCTAAATCTGTTTAATGGCTAATGTCCTAGAGGGAAAGCATAAAACAAAGGACTTTATATGATAATTTTGCATGTATTCCTCTATAAAATGTTTATCATTAGGGAGAAGTATATAAAAAGGACATAATTTCTAAACATAAATACAAGGGATAGGACTCATTTCTATCATCTTCATACCTATTCAATAGAGATAAAGTCCAATAAACAATATGTTTTGTGGTTTTCTGAAAGCATGAAACAATCTGGCATTTTTCACTATACAAAAGATCAAGGCTGACAATTTAGATGATGGACCAAATGATCTGATGGGCATCTACTTATCAGAAACACAGAAGACAAAACAATATATCTCAATGGTAAGAGAAAATAATAAGACATCAAAGCAGTTACCCCATGACTGAAATTTGCAACTATAAATTTATTCCAATTATTCCAATTTAGTTTCATGTTGGTATCCAAGTGTTCCCACATCTGAGAATTCATCTGAGTGTCAATCACAGATTATTCATGGAGTTGCTACAATATGCTAATAAATATTAATTTCCTTTGGGAAGGAGGAATCGATGGACATATTTTTCCAGTAAATATATTTATTTTAATACACATTGCTTTATGAATCAAGTTGGGAGAAAAAAATAAGAGCAAAAGTAGGGGGAATAAAAACAAACAGAAAAAAGAAGTGAACAGAGTAAGTGTTGATTTATATTCAGTCTCCTTAATTTTTATTTATTTATTTTTTTCTGGATACTGATGGCATTTTCTCTCCAAAGTCTATTGGGATTGCTTTGTATCACTGAACCACTGAGAAGAACCAAGTCTTTCAGTTCATCATTGTACATTCTTGCTGTTATATGCACAATATATTGCTGATTCTGCTTGTTTCACACAGCAATCAGTTTATGTAAATCTTTCCAGGCCTTTCTAAAATCAGCTTGTTCATCATTTTTAAGGAACAATAATATTCCATTATCTTCATATGCCACAACTTTTTCAGCCTTTCCCCAATTTTATGAGCAGCTATTCATTTTCTTTGCTACTACAGAAAGAGCAGCTACAAATAATTTAGCACACGTGAGTCCTTTTCCCCTCCTTTATGATTTCCATGGGATACAAACCCAGTGATGGCACTAGTGGGTCAAAGGGTATGCAGAGTTTTATATCCCTTTGGGCATAGCTACAGATTGCTCTCCAGAATGGTTGGATTATTTCAAAACTCCAACAATGCATTAATATCCCAGTTTTCCCACATCCCTTCCAACATTTATCATTACTTTTTCCTGTCATCTTAAAAAAATCTAAGAGTTGTGAGGTGTTATCTCAGAGTTGTTTTAATTTGTATTTCTATAATCAAGAGTGACTAAGAGCATTTTTTCAAATTCCTATAGATTTCCTTAATTTTGTCATCTGAAAATTATCTATTCATATCCTTTGACAATTTATCATTTGGAGAATGAATTGTATTCTGATAAATTTGACCATGTTCTTATATATTTTAGAAAAGTGACCTTTATGAGAAACACTGGCTTTAAAGATTTTTCCCATCTTTGCATTTCCCTTTTAATTTTGTTTTTGTTTGTTCAAAAACTTTTTAACTTAATGTAATCAAAGTCAATTTTGCCTTTCATAAGTTTCTCTTGTTCTTTAGTCATAAATGCTTCCCGTTTCCAAAGATCTGATATTTAATTATACTTTATTCTCTTACATTGTTTGTGGTGTCATCCTTTATGCTCAAATCATGTATACAGTTTGACTTTATTTTGTTATGGGGTGTGAGATGTAAGTCTATGTAGAGTCTCTGACATATTACTTTCCAGTTTCCCCAGCAGTTTTTGTCAAATAGTGAATTCTTATTCCAGAAGCTGGAGTTTGGGGTATTATCAAATACTAGGTTGCTATAGGTCCTGATTATTGTGTTGTGCGTATCTGATCTATTCCACTGATCCAACACTCTATATTTTAGCCAGTAGCAAATGGTTTTGATGGTTGCTGCTTTATAATGTAGTTTTAAATTTGGTACTGCTAAGCCTCCATTCTTTGTTTGTTTGTTTTTTTCATTAATTTCCTTGATATATTCAAACTTTTGTTTTTCCAGATGAATTTTGCTATTGGTTTTTCAAATTCTACCAAAAGATTTTTTGACAGATTGATTGTGATGCCACTGAGCAAGTAGATCAATTTAGGCAGATTTGTAATTTTTATTACATTAGCTTGGCCTATCCATGAACTAGTGATATTTTTTTCCAATTGTTTTGATTTGATTTGATTTATATTAGAAGTATTTTGTAATTGTGTTCATATACTTCTTGGGATTGTCTTGGCAGGTAAACAGTTACTTTATTTTGTCTACAATTATTTTAAGTGAAATTTCTCTTTTACTTGTTGATGGACTTTGTTGGTAATATAAAGGAATGCTGATGATTTGTGTGAGTTTATTTTATATCCTGCAATTTTACTAAAGTTGTTAATTGTTTCCAGTAGGATTTTGGATGATTTTCTAGGATTCTATAATTATATCATCATCCTCATTTGCAAAGATTGATAGTTTTATTGCCTATTGTAATTATTTAATGTCTTTTTCCTTTCTTATTGCTAAAGCCAAGCTTTCTAGTATAATACTGAATCAGAGTGGTGATAATGGGCATCCTTTTTTCATCCTTGATCTTACTGGGAATGCACCCAGCTTTTCTCTACTACAAATAATGTTTCTTGTTGGTTTTAAATAGATGCTATTTCTGATTGTAAGGAAAGCTCCCTTTTTCCCCTGTGCTTTCTAGTGTTTTTAATAGAAATGGGTGAAGCATTTTTTCAAAAGATTTTTCTGCATCTATTGTGTTTATCATATGATTTATGTTGGTTTTATTATTGATATGGTCAATTATAGTAACATTTTTTCATATTTTGTACAAGCCATGCATTCCTGGAATAAATCCTAGTTAGTCATATTGTATTATCCCTATGATAAATTGCTATAATCTCTGTGCTTATATCTTATTTAAAATTTTATGTCAATATTCATTAGGGAGATTGGTCTATGATTTTCTTTCTCTGCTTTGGCTCTTCCTGGATTAGGTTTCAGTGCCATATTTGAAGGAATATAGAAAGAATTTGGCAGGACTCATTATTTTCCTATTTTCCAAATACTTTATATTGCAGGAAGCCAAGGACCCTGCATGGAATGGCATGGTCTCCACAGGGGCCTGATCCCCACGTGTGAAAGGCCCTGTGGAAAAATCATTCTCACATGTGCAAGGCACCTTGGAAAAAGCCCTACAGAACTAAGCATTCGGGGATGCATTTGGTTAATGATTATCTGCTTAATTCCTGTCCTAAGAGTTCTTAGCATAGCTGTATGTATATACCCATTCATTACAGTGAGGTTGAGCATGTAGCCCTTCACCCCCAAAAGCCCCTTTGTACTTTCTGCCCAAACATTAAAGGTTTCTCTACTAGCAAAGCATTAAGCAAACATAGAGACTGGGAAACTTGGGAAACTGATAGCTTTCCCCAAAAACTCCAAAAGAAATCTCCAGTTACGCCCTCTTGTTTGAAACAATTCCAGATCCAATCAACCCGACCCTTCTTTCCCCTATACAGAGGTTATATAACTAATGATATGATGAAAAGAATAGTAAACATCAGTGATAAATGGACACATTGGCAGAAAGTAAGTCATGGGAAAAAAAAGGAAGGGAAGCAGGAACCCTGCACAAAAACCCCTGCATTGTAAGAGTGATTAATAAATGGGCTGAGAAAAATAAAGTCCCTGAGAAAATTAAATGTCCCTATTATAAATATCTTATGACAATGTTAAAAATTAAAAATCATTGTATAAGTCTTGGAATAAATACATGTGATATTTTTACAGAAGCTCATGCCCTGCCGGACATGACGTGATGACCACAAGGTCCATTTATCTTTAGTTAAAGTTTCACTATTATTATTGTCTGAATTTACTCTGTACATTCTTTTTTTTTTTCTAAGAAGCATTGCACCTGGGATTCTGAGAATTTCTGGGCCCCCAAAAAATTTTGTAATCCTATCCAAATAATTGTCCTATCTCTAATGAACCCTAACTTTGTAAGACTCTAAAAATTACAAGCTTTTTTGAATAAATCTAAAAAGTTTTGCCAATAAATCAAATTTGATGACCATACCATAGAGTGTGCTGTCTCTTGTTCTACTCGCTGACTCCAATCATCCTTCAAGGTTCCTGCTTCCTCATGGAGGCTGGCCCTCGCATATATAGTATTGGAATTAATTTTCTTTAAATGCATTCACTTGTAGAATTCACTTGTAAATGCATTTGGCCCTAGAGATTTTTTCTTAAGTATTTGATTAAGGGCTTGTTCAATTTTTTTTTTCTAAAATGTAACAATTTAAATAATTTATTTCCTCTTCTGTTAACCTGGGTGATTTATATTTTTGTAAATATTAATCTATTTTAGTTAGATTGTCAAACTTGCTGCAATAGAGTTGGGCAAAATAGCTCCTAATTATTGCTCTGTTTTCTTTGTTGTTCTATAGCCTCTATTTTAGGCAAGTCATCTGCTTCCATGGGTGCTGATGCCTAAACCATGTAGGGACAAAACAGAGAAAGAAAATTACAGAACAATTTCCCTAATGAATATTGATGCAAAAATATTAAATGAAAATATTAAGAAAGAAATTATTGAATGTTATTATTAGGATAATACACCAAGGAGAATTTATGCTGGAAATTCAGGACTGTTTCAATATTAAGAAAACGGTTAACGGGGGGGGCGGAGCCAAGATGGCGGAGTGAAAAGGTGACTTTCTGCCTCTCCTCCGATCTTCTCTCAAATCAACAATAAAATAAGCCTCCGAACTGATCTTCAAGTCAACGAACTCAGAAATATTTGGGCACAGCTCTCTGGATAACTTCATATCAGGTTAGTCGGACTCGGACTGAGAGATAAATAGACGACAACTGTGCAGGCCGGAAGTGAGGGTGGGACTCAGCTCGGCTCATCTGGAAGAAATTCCAAACTCCAAACTCCAAATTCCAAACACCTGGAGCTTATCTGAGGCACTCGGAACACTCTGCCCTGATTGGGGACAGGTGTTCTGGCAGACTTGCCTTGTTTAAGGAGTAATTCGGACTTAATCCTAGCCCCCACCGGCCCAGCACCTTAAGTCAACTCGCCGAAGTGCCCCAGGGCAAAGCTTTTTGCAGCCGCCGCTTTTTTTTCCCTACCTTAAAGAGATATCCACACTGTCTAAAAAAAAAAAAAAAAATATGATGAAGAAGCAAAAGAGAGCTCTCACCATAGACAGCTTTTATCAAGGCAAAGAAACGACCGCAGAGCCAGAGGTTCCTTTAGACAAAAATCCAGAGAACATCAGCCAGGACCATCACTGGTCCCCTTTTCAAAAGGCCTTTCTGGAAGACTGCATAAAGAACCTCAAAAGAGAGCTGGAGGATAAATGGGAAAATAAACTGAAATCAGTGGAAGAAGGATATGATGCCCTGCGAAAGAGATATGAAAAAGACACCAATTTATTAAAAAATAAAATTAGTGAAGTGGAAAAAGAGTGCAAGGAACAAATTGGCCAGTTACAAAAGGAGCTTAAAAAGGTAACTGAAGAAAACAACACTTTAAAAATAAAAATTGAACAAATGCAAGTGAATGACTCACTAAGACTTGAAGAATCAGTCAAACAAAAACAAAAAAATGAAAAATTAGAAGAAAATATGAAATATCTCCTAGGAAAAACAACTGACTTGGAAAATAGATCTAGGAGAGACAATCTAAGGATTATTGGACTTCCTGAAAGCCATGATGAAAAAAAGAATCTAAACACTATCTTCCAGGAAATCCTGAAAGAAAACTGCCCTGAGATTGTAGAATCAAAGGGCAAAATCAACATCGAAAGAATTCACCGATCACCTCCTGAAAGAGACCCCAAAATTAAGACCCCAAGGAATATCGTGGCTAAATTTCAGGACTATAGCACCAAGGAACAGATTCTGCTGGCAGCTAGAAAGAAACAATTCAAATACCGAGGTTCAATAATTAGAATCACACAGGATTTGTCAGCTTCCACACTGAAGGATCGAAGGGCATGGAACCAGATATTCCGAAGGGCAAAGGAACTTGGATTACAGCCAAGAATAACCTATCCAGCTAGAATGAGCATTATCCTCCAGGGAAGAAGATGGTCATTCAATGATATAGGTGAATTTCACCTATTTCTAATGAAAAGACCAGATCTGAACAAAAAATTCGACACCCAAACACAGAACTCAAGAGATGCATAAAAAGGTAAAAAGGAAAGGTCTCTTGAGAACTTTATTGCTACTAGGGAGATACTCAAAGTTTGGGGATATAATTAACTAGATATTACTTTGATAATATGAAAAAGAGAACTAGAGGGGAAAATGTTGTCATACTGGGGAAAAGAGGGAAAAAGTGGTAAAATAAGATCTAAAAAAAAAAAAAGGAGGTAAAAACAAGGTTAAAATCACTTGAAGAGGCAAAGAAAACCTAATATAATTGAGAGAAAGAGGGGAGGGAGATGAGCACTGTGTAAATTTTACTCTCATCAGGTTGGGCTCTAAAAGTGTATATCAGACATTTGATTTCACAGAGAAACTTGTCTGTTGCTAGAGGGAAGTGGGAGGAAAAGGAGGAAAAGTAAGGGACAAACTAATAGAAGGGAAAATAGAAGAATCAGGGGAAAGGAATAAAAACAGGGGGAGGGGATCTAAAGGGTGAAGTATTGTTTGGGGGAGGGGGTCATCAAAAGCAAAGTACTGAGGAGGGGGGAAGGGAAAAAGGGGAAAGGAAAGGGGAGTATTGTTTGGGGGAGGGGTCATAAAAAGCAAAGTACTGAGGAGGGGGGAAGGGAGAAAGGGGAAAGGAAAGGGGAAAACATAACGAGGGTAAATAAGATGGCAGGAAATAAAGAATTAGTTATTCTAACTGTGAATGTGAATGGGATGAACTCTCCCATAAAGCGGAAGCGGATAGCAGACTGGATTAAAAACCAGAATCCCACAATATGTTGTCTACAAGAAACACACTTAAAACATAGTGACACATATAGAATGAAGGTAAACGGCTGGAGCA
>JAJPUD010023580.1:0-19797 GCA_023553655.1 Myrmecobius fasciatus
CGTTCACAGCTCCACCAACAATGCATCAGTGTCCCAGCCCTCCCACAACCCCTCCAACATTCATCATTAACTTTTCCTGTCATTTTAGCCAATCTGACAGGTGTGAAGTGGTACCTCAGGGTTGTCTTGATTTGCAAAAAATGCTGAACTTTAAAATGTATCTCAGTGCATAGGGTAGGCTCAGCTCAAGCTACAAAAATCTAAGAATGAATCCTCAAAGCATTTAAAATTAAAAAGATAGGAATCTTTAGGCAGAACTGCTAGTGGGGAAATGATAAGACCAGTCTACATGTAAAGCAAAGCAAAGGACTGAAAGGCATGTCAAATAACTTTACACTCATTCACAGTTGAATCCTAAACACGCACTTTGTCAGTTCAGATTTTTCAAGGGTAATCAAATGAGCCAACTTCTCTTTTGGACCAGTCTGTGCAAATGGGTAAGTCCTGCATGACTAAGGCTTGTATAAGGGGATTATGCTGTAGAATTTAATGGTGCTTGACTGTGATACACTCCCAAAGCTTAGAGCACCAGGAAGCAGATGAAAGTATTTCTCTTGATTACAGCCTTCTGGCCAAGTGTCAACATAGTAGGTGGTACATAGAACTCCAAACTGTTAATATTTGGACTCTGCTTCAAAAACCACAATTTTCAAATCCATATGGCCAAAAACCACATGTTTGGTATAAACACAATTGTCTGACTGAACAGGAGGAAGAAGGGGAAAGGACATATTTTTCAATTTAGAGAAAAGCTCTTGAAATTTCTTCCTTTTCAATGATTAAGAAATGTTGTAATGTTTGAGGGAAACCAGAGTTGTAGAATTCCCACTAGTCATTTAGCAGTGGTGACATCAGCAAGACAAACTATTTTCCCCAGTTAGACTGGGTACTCAAAATTCCTTATGAATAAAGAATATCTTTCATTTCTGTGTCACCAAAGTACCTAATATAATGGTAGGTACACAGAAAGTAAAGAAAGAATGTTCCTCAATAACTAGGAGATGAATTATATTCCTTTTTGGGAGGAGGAAAGAGGGCAAAAGTAAGGTAGGATACAGAAAATGGACTGGAAATAATGTGAGATATAAGCAGACACAAGACATATCTGTTTGAGAACCATTGATACAAAACCTACAGCAAGATTACCCCCAGAAATCCTTCCATTTCTCCCTGCCTATTACAGCAACCTGAAAACTAACAAATGCCAAGTGCTTTAGAGGAAAAGCACACCCCTTTTGTTTCTGATGCTAGAGTTTGGAAGGAGTAGGTCAAACTATTTTGCCCTTCTAGGGAACATGCTGCGGTTAGATGCACAAATTCTCAGGAGTTCAGATCCAACCTGACATTAAAATGACTGGAGCATCCCAACAGTGATTGCTTTAATCTACGAGGTTTCACCAAAGAAAAGCATCTCAAACACTGCAATTTAAAGATAACTAATAAAATAAAAATAATTGAGGAAACCCCAACTGAGCTATCTTGGCATGAACAACAAAATTAAGCTTTTAGATTTTAAAAGTATTTTAGAGAGAAATGTTAAATTGTGTTATATCTCCTTGTATCAATCTCAACAACACCTGTATAAAGGGCTTTAGGAGATTCTATGCCACCAAAATAAATGGGGATAAATTTGAGAAGTACAGAACAGATATAGTTGCCAGGAAGTTGACAATACTTGTCATTATATGTCCTTTTACAGATATCTTGCTTGAAAAGTCAAACAATCATTTGAGAAACTGCATTTCTGAGTTTAAAGGTGAGCATCTCACTTACTGATGGGTATTTCTACTTGGTTGGTATAATCTATAGCAACACCCACAGGCAGGGAATCATCACTTTTATCAGTAACAGGCAGTTCTGCTCGGCTAGAATCTTCCAGAAGCCAGGATTCCCAGTTAGTCTGGAAAGGAAAAGAGTCATGTTAGTCCATGTTTTTTACCTTTTATCTCATTCATGTGAGAATAAGTTAAAAAAAAAAAAACTTCTCTTAAATCAATTTATTAACTACACATTTATTCTAACATTTAAATCCAATCTGGCACTAAAATGGTGGCAACCCAGGGTAGTCTCAGAAATTTGGAGTCTGGGAAATTGACTTTCTCCTCCTGTGATGATAGTCAAAATATAACAAATAAAGTAGATTTATTTTCTCCTTCTTATAATAAATTAGGAAAACTTATTTTGTGGAGGCAGCATAACATAGTGGAAAAAACACCTGGGTGTTCTGGGTCTCTTGATTGCCTGTCTACCAAGGACTGCTTGTATGATCTCATATGGGCTCAACCTCCTGCCACAATAAATAAATCTCTGACTGCAGGAGATAACATATAAAGTGCTGGTAAACTTAATGCACCATATGAATGTGAGCTATTGTTCCAAGAAAGATGTATTATTCACTGTTTGATACCACCTACATTATTCCCAACCACCCTCTTATCCCAATCCTGACTCACAATAAAAAATGTAAGCAAGTGTTAACTACTGTTTTATGGTCAGAGGATCACAGACTTTAAATGTCAGAAGGGACCTAAAGTCATTCAAATTTCAACTCTTCACATACAGATGAGTGGGAAGAAATGGGCTTAAGAAAGCTAATGGAAAAAAAGTTAACATGAATAGCAATGAGGTCAGATTAGTTTGCAGTCCCACCTCACACAAAGGCACAAGCCACTTCGATGATGGTTTTGTCATCTAGTCCACACCACTGATTCATAACTGATCAGTAGAGGGCAGGAATATTTGGTTACTATTAAATCTGATACTCCCGATGTGTCTGCAGGCTGTGGGGCCCTATAACAAATGGCTCATTTTGTTTACAGCTTCAGCATGTCATTCAAGGGCTGTTATGGTCTAAACATGAAATAATGAAGTGGTATCAAACTTACATACCCCCTAACTCATTTCTCTTAATTTTAACTTGCTTATTCCCCTAGAAATTTTACTTAGAAAACCACTGCATTATTTATGTAAAAAATAAGATACCTGATCATTTTGTCGGGCAAGGATGCTGACTTCTGTTGAGGCTGCAGAGGCTGCTAGTACTAGATCCCTTCAAGAAACAAATCCAAATCATCATTATGTCATAGAGGGTATAACCTAATTTGAACTTGTGACATATATGAAAAAGCTTTTCCTTAAATACCATCATCATTTCACAATAGAAAATTTAATTCCTCTATTCAGCAGTTAAAGAGAAAGTGATGTGGCCCATCATAGCTGCAGGACAAAAAGAACTTTATAACTAACATTTTGCTTTCTGGGTCAAGAAATATAGCCAAAAAAAAGTCAGCCAATAGTACCATGTCTTGTTAAGAAAAAGGCATACCAATAAAAATAATAACAGTAATAGTATCTTATAAACAAACAAAAATACAACAGACTACAAAAGAATACTGGATTTGGATTCAGAAAATGTCTGGCTTCAAGGTCTCCATACAAAGTCCAAGCAAGAAATTTAATGTCTCTGAGCTTTATGTGCCTCATCTGTAAAAAATAAGGATAAAAATCTCTGTCTGACCTATCTCAAAATGTAATGTAATGATATAAGGAAAGTGCTTGAAGTGGTAGGTAAAGAAAATCAGAAAAAAAAAAAAAAAAGATCAGCTACTGCTGCTGCTCTGCGAACAGTAAAAAATCATTAAACATGTATTCTCTAAATTCTCTTACTGTTATACAAGAGGGAGGTAACAAGCATATATTAAGTGCCTACTATATGCCAAGCACTATACTACATAAGCACTTTACAAACATTATCTCATTCTGCCATATAAGCAGAAGCACTATTTAGTGAACTTTTTAAGTGTCAATTCCACTTGTGCCCAGGAGAATTTAGAAATGTTTCTCATATGCCAATTCACCTAAAAACAACCACTGGAACTAAGTTATATTTTTAAAAACTGTGTATTTATGCTATCTGTAGATGACAGGATGTTAAAGCAAGAGCTATTATAGCTTTTTGTTTAGCAACAGACGAAGCTGTCAACAGTATTTAGCCTCTCTTTTTCCCACTTACAAAAAGATAACCAAAAAGATACTTAAGAAAATGATTTCTGACCTGGTAGTAAGAGAAGGATAATCTCTTTCCTGAGTTTTATACTTACCATTCCTCAATATAATTGAGATAGTAATGATGCTGTCTTTCAGTGCAGCTGCCATAGCATGGCTCCATGAAATTCACAAATATCTCAGGATGCTTATCTTCTTTTTTCTATAAACATGGAAGAAGAAAAAAATGAACAACTGATATACCCTTCCCTGTAAATCTACATTGTTCAGTGTCCCCAAAAAATACATTGCCAATTAATATAAATAAATGCCTTTAAACTTTTAAGAAATCACGAAATGTTCAGGCTGGTACGAAATTGATCTAGTCCAGAGGTTCTTTACTTTTTTTTCTTTATCATGGAACCTTTGGGCAGCCTGGTGTAACCAAGAGAACCCATCTCAGAATTTTTAAAAAATGGTAATAAATAAAATACATAAGATTGCAAAGGAAGTCAATTATACTGAAAGTTATCAAAATATTTTTAAAAATAAGTTTACAAGGGGCTGCTAAGTGGCGCAGTGGATAGAGCACCAGGTAGGAGGACTTGAGTTCAAATCCTGCCTCAGACACATACTAGCTGTGTGACCCTGGGCAAGTCACTTAACCCCAACTGCCTCCCCCACAACCCCTATCAAAAAAATTTACAGCCCCAAGGTTAAGAACCCTTGATCTACATGATTTAAAAGATAAAATAAAAGACGCCAAAGGTCCGCCCCCAGACTATATAAAAGTTTCTTGCCTATAGATTATGAATACTTTCTTCAAGAAGAGATACTGAAAATGTTAGACATGGCAAACATTGAAGAACATCACAAAAAATGAAAACTGAATCTATTCTAATGGAAAGGAAATGAATGATTACTTATGCAGGAGTTATTTCCAAATCAGTTATCTATATAGTCAGACCACTGATTTGTTAGAACAAAGATCAAAATTACTGCCAAAAAAGAATGAAGGGAGATTTGGACTGCAAATGACTTAATGCCAATCCAGCTATTTTTAACAAGCAGTTGACGTCAGAAAGGGGTTAGCTGGATAAAAGGATAGATTTTGACACAGGTATCACCATTTTCTAAGGATCTTTGCCAGTGTAAATCAATGCTCACAATAAGGAGACTAAAACTGGCTCAGCCAGCAAACACTTGATGTCCTTGCCAAATGGAAAGATATGGCAGTCAACTGCAGCAGCAGCTTAAAAATACACACTTGGTTATAAAATCTTACTGAGAAGATTTTGAGTAATGTTCACAATATGTTAAGAAGCTGTCCAAATTTATAGAAAACCTAACAAGAGTCAATTAAGCCAGATATTCCCAAAAACATTTAAAAATGAAACTGGAGAACAGAGCAAAAATGGAAAAGACCTGTAATAATTACTACAACCAATTCTTTTTCTCCATCAATGATGGGTGGGGCTCTTAACAATACAACTTCCAACATCCTGCATAAGGAAATAGAAATGGAAATAAAGAAAACAAAGATGGGAAGAACAACTGGATTAGACTAAATACACCCAGAGGAAGACCATACTAGAGGTAACACAATTTTGATGGCACTAAGTGATTTGATTCGGAAGATATCAAAAAGACGGGGAAATGCCAAGTACTTAAAAAAAAAAAAAAAAACACCCAGTCCCCCAATCACTGTGGAAAATGGAATTATACAAGATGAAAAGTCTCATGTATACATAAATATTCAAAGCAGTATTTTTGTGGCAATAAAGAAATGGAAAGAAAGTGGGAGAGAATAGCTCAATGAAATGTGATATGTAAATGTCACAACATTACGGTAGAGTCAGAAATGACAAATAAGGGAAATTAAAAACAAACAAACAAAAAAAAAAAAACACAGGAAGACTCACAAACTAATATAGGCTTAAATATTCAGAATGAGGAAAATTATACACAATAAATACAATAACATAAATGAAAAGATCATGGAAAGTAAGAACTATAAGTTAACTGTAATGACCAATCTTGGTCCCAGAGTACAGAAAAGAAAATATACCTTCTTCCCTTTTGGCAAAGAGATGGAGAACCACAGAGGCAGAATGTTGCACCTACTGTCAGAGGTGGCCAACTCTACTGGTTGTTTTTGCTTAACTATTTTTTTCTTTGTTATAAGGAAGGGTTTGATACTAAGTGGGACCTGCAAAGGGCATATATTAGGAAAAGATTGTGATATAAAAACAAAAGGTGGCAGTAAAACTTATTTTTTTAAATCAGTCTTTAGTTTCATCTCTACCTCTAAAAAAGGGTTATCAAGACCCATTGCCTATTTTCCCATCCCTAGAAAATTTTGATAAGAATACTCTACACATGTACTGAGAGTATCTTTGCTTAAAGATATAAGAAAGGAACAGGAAAGTCTTCAAAAAGACATTCAAGACAAGACCACATCTTTATAGTCATACAAGTACAGAAAATAAAAAATAGTACTGCATTTATTAAGCTATAAAAAAGTAGATTTAATTTAATTTAATTTAAAATTCAGTAGAACAAAATAACTGCCTTTATAGCTCTACTCCAAGATATCTTCCCATCTTTAGAATAGAAGTGTTTTGAAAAAATGTAAATAACAGATAATTTTGCTTTTGTTTGAACTTCCAATTATTAACACCAAGTAAAAATGGGAAGAAATGGTCACCAGAGATGTTTGTCACTGTCAGAGGGATGTCCAGGGCAGAATCCAACTGGAGACAGGCACAGCAGTGTAGTAGAGAGAGCACAAGGCTTAAAGTTAGGGAGACCTGGGTTTGAAATCTAACTTACGACACTAGTTCTGCAACCCAGGGCAATTCACTTAAATCCCAACTATAAAATGAAGGGTTTGGACTTCTAACAACCTTTTCAGCTCTCAATCTATAACCCTATGGATTCTCTATAAATAATAAAGACAGCTGGGGGGGTGCAGTGGATAGAGCACTCATCTTCCTCAATTTAAATCCAGCCTCAGACACCTATTGTGTGACCCTGGGCAAGTCACTTAATTCCATTTGCCTCAGTTTCCTCATGTGTAAAATGGAGAAGGAAATGGCAAACCTCTCCAGTATCTTTGCCAAGAAAACCCCAAATGGGGTTGTGAAAAATTGGATATGTCTGAAAAATGACTGAACAAAAAAATGAATAATAGGTCTTTCAAGTGCTCTGCTTTGTGCTGGTGACATCAAGACCTGTAATACTGAAGAGGCTCCTTAAAAAGAACCATCATTAATCAAAAAATGCCAGCTTAACTACCCACAACAGAAAAAACAGGGGTTTAAAAAATGCCCATTGCCCAGATTGGGATATGTAATGAGATGGGCAACCTGTAGAACTGATCTATCAGTATATATCTTGGACAGACAATGTGAATAAACAATAAATTGAACATCAGGAGGCAGGAAGGCTGAATTACTTTTGGGAAACCATGCAGTGCTTTTAAATATTCCAAGCTTCTACTTGAAATAAAATCCATCTTGTTAACAGCAAAATTCTTCCAGTGATGCTATAAGGAACTGAGTCATAAAATCCCAAAGTCTCAGAAGAATTAATGTTATAAGTCAATGAAAGGGCATGGTAAGCAAGAGTAGGCTACATGAGAAAAGCAATATAAAAGATATTCTTGGAGAAAAGTATGTTTGGAAAAGGAGGTGGGCCAGAAATATAAGAATGAGAGATAACCAAAGGACAACATAGGTACACAGCCTATGTGTTCCATTAGTATCCAAGGAGAGTCCAAAGATCTGTGTAATTGAAAATGGATAATCTCCTCTATTTTATTAAGACTTAATTAGTTTAGTATGTATTAATGTTCAAGTTGTTAAATATTAGTTACTCTCCATTAGTATGTGAATTTGAGCTCTCTGAACTCCTTAAATTTGCTATTAGTTCCCAATTTGCTACCCTCCCCCCACTAAATTCCCCTCTACAGGATTCTCCAGTCACAAAATCCTAATCTATATCCTAATCTATCAGAAATCAGTAACATGTTTACCACAAGTTCCTTGTTCTCTCTCAGATATTGCCCACCACTGGACTTTCCAGAGGATGTTAGCCTACCTTGTAATTTATGTAACTTGTGGTTAGTGACCTTGGCACTGAACTACCAAAAGTGAGATGCACCTCTGTTATGCTAAATTGATGTCACCTATTTTTGGGTTCTCCTGTATGACTATAAAAGAGCTGTCTTGACTCTCAGATGCATCCTTGGTTACTGAGGAGCCTTGGACCCCATTTATTGGCAAATGCTAGCTTTGCTAATAAATTGATCGTGCTTAAAACTCTGTTGCCTCAGTTTACCATTATTTCAATCACGACAGATCTAAAGAGATCATATTTGTAAAATGCTTAGCATGATGCCTGGAACATAGTAGGCCCTATATAAATGCTTATTTCCCCCTCCCCTTCACCACCCCAAAGGCCTCCCACCGGCATTTGGATAATCCCTAGGGAAGATTTACAGTAGGACAAGGACAAGAACAGAACACAATAAGAAGACCTGAGTGACAGTCATGATCTCACCATTTAAGGCAATGCCAATGCCAATGCCAATATCAGTGTCTTCACACACCAACTGAAAGATCAAAGAATCTAGATCCCTAAGATTAAACAATACTTCATGTTCTTTTTATTTATTTTCAAATAATAACTGAACCACAAATATTCTTAGTTTTTAGTAGATTAGCTTAAGTGAAACATGAAGGGCAAATACACAGAACTTTAACAAGTCAATTTCTTAAATTTAGGAATTTCAATTCACAAGTAAATTAACTGAACCAGTTTTAAATAGGACAATATAAATAAAACACTAACCACAGTGTGCTATACAAGCTTGTTTGTTGGACTCATGGTTCAAAGTCTCTGAAGGGAAATTTCATCATTATTTTACATAATGCTTTCTGAGCTGACATTTTAAAAATTTTTTATTTTTAAGGGGGGGAATATAAGACACATGACTGGGACTTGGGTACTCCTTTACTTAAAATCCAAAGTAAAAGTACATAAAACATTCCAAAGGAAAAAAAAAAAGATATTCAACCAAAAATAATTTGTTCAAAGGACACCTAAATTAATGCTATCAAATTCATAAGCAGGGCATATAAATTAGTATACATACAGGTAGTACAGTCATCACCACATCTGGGGAAGTTTCCAAGGTCCCATCTGCTGCTGCATATACTATTGAGAAGACATATGTACCAATCCACAGCACATCGAGAACTGAAATGGGATAATGAATTCATCATTAAGAATAACAATTGAAGCAATGACTTGTTCGTGGTTGATTCTAACTAGTAGATATTATGAAATTGACATCTAAATATATGAAATCAAGTAACTCTTTTAAGAACTTGGAGATTTCATTGATTGTGCACATTTAACAGAAATTGAGAGGCCCAATTCTGGCCAAAATAGTAATTAATTTTACTGGGAACTTAAAAAAAAAAAAAGGACACTTTTAGGAAAAACTGACATGCATATAAAGATAAGGAGTCTCCCCAGGACAATTCATCAAAAAGTGCTTTCCTATGTTGAAGTGAAATAATATAAATATAAAAGCAGCTAAAATTTTTTCAATGGATCTATCAATGATAAAATAGAGCATATAGTTTGGGAATTTCGTGATAAACCCTGGCTAATGTGAATATACTTTTAAAACAAACAACTCATTAGTCATTTCAATTTTTTTTAAAAGCAGACAGTTTTAGACCTAAGATAGTTTACCTCTTACAGGGTGATCTGCTTCATAAAATGGAGGGCAAGGAATTACTTTTTTCTCCTGCAGTGTCTGAAAAACAAAAGACCTTGTTTTAAATAATCAACACTATTTAGGCCAAGTTCCAATTGGTTCTCCCCAGAAACAAAGCAATTAATGCCAAATACAAAAGTCTCATATTGATTTTACCCATCTTCAGTGGCCAAGAGGGCAAAGATAAGAGGAAATGACTTAAATGAATTTCACATACACAAGGATTATTATGAGAAGGCAGACTAAACTTACAGGGAGATACTGGATCACAGTTCCATTATGTTTTCCTACAGCAAGCTGCTTTCCTTTAGGGCTCCAACACACTGAAGAAAGAAAATTTAACAAAGCACTTTCAAAAGCTGGATTAACAACTGAGATCAATGACAAGATAGTTTACATAATTACCATCTGTTATTACTTTATTAGCCAGTTCAAAGAAGAAGGCTGCTTGTTTTTGAATTCATTAAACAGTTAAAGAAACTGAGAATATGTAGGATGCAACCAAATTGTATTACCTCTCTGCCCCAATCATTTGAGGGCTAAGAGTGCTTTTTAAGTGAGACCTGTCCAAAGGGATTAAGGCTTTCCACCCCAGTTAAGAAGCCCTATAAGTATCATAAAAAGGTTCAATTTGTAACTGTCATTTCCAGTACTCTTCTCAGAAGAAGCAAAAGAATGCACCACAGTGCACTTATTTTAGGATAAGAAATATTAAATTATTCTCAAAGCCAAATTGAGGATTAAGCAAGCAGTTTGAAAATATTTTCTTCCCCTCAGAAAAACTAAGTACTCTCCAAAATTATTTATACTCTTGCTTCCAAGAAGAACACTCTCTCCCTTTTTAGATATTAATGTCACATTTTACTTCTAGAAATTAATTTTTATAAAGAATCACATAACTATACACTATAGGGTCAAAGTTTTTATTACCTACCAGATGTTACTGCCACAGATGGTGGAAGGCTTGCGGATACTTTCACCGCATCTGTGACTTGTAGAACTGCGATACTTCCATCAGCCAAACAAACTGCCGCCATGGTGGGGACAGTAGGATTCCACTTCATATCGACAACCACACCACCAGCATCTTTCGTCAGTTTGTGATAAGCAAATGGGCGTTTCTGCTGTTTAGCCTTTTAAAACATGCATAGAAGCACCATATCCTTCAGACAAAATCAGTCTATGCTAGCTCCTCTCAATTGCAGACTACCCATCTCACAGAATTAAAGAATTTTAGAAAGCTACTTAGTGATTCTTTTGTCCTATCCACTCATTTTATAGATCAAGAAACTAAGACCCAGAGAAGGAAAATAACTTGATTATTATGGCAAAGCTTAAGGCAAGATGTTAACTGAGCTAAAAACTTTTAGCTCACCATACTCAACAGTAAATGACAATACTGAAGACAAATGGAAAATGCTTAGATAGCAGGTGGAAATTAAAATATTTGCCAAAGAACATACATGCTGGTGAAGCAAAAAAGCTATAGTAAGAAGCATGCATCTGACCTAAATCTGAGGATCCTGCTACCTGTGCAACTATTGGCAAGCCCCCTTCTGGGGTCTCATAGTTCTCATGGGTAAAAACAATGACACCCCACCTCAGGAGAGGTAGCTGCAGCAGATCATCTCTTCTAGCTCTCAGTTCTATGATTCAGGAGTGGATAAATACTATTATTGTTCTGCAAGCAAGACTGCAGACATCTGCTTCAGAAGCGTTCAACTCCAGAAACTGGACTTTCATGCTAAAAGAAGATTCCAAGATCAGCTAACAAGCTCCTTACCTCATTTGAGAATGTACGAACATCAAAAAAAGCAATGAGGCCAAATTCACTGGACACCATACACACAGAGAGTGTCAGATTATCACAGCTCAAAGCCAAGTGGTACACTGGAAATTTCATAGGGATAAATATATTTGGAACTTTCTCAACTATTAGAAAAAAAGACAAGAAATAACAGTCAGCATTTTATAAGCACAGAGATAGTCAACCCTTTAATCTAGTGCTTTCTTAAGTATTTCTCTACATAAAAGATTCCCAGACATACCCTTAATATTAAGATAAGATTAAACCTCATTAAATTTTGGTTCTTCTGTGAATCTGATCAGAGCATGCCAACATAAAAGGAACAGTCCCCTGAAAAGGACTTTGAAACTCAGTTGTTGCTTATGACCCCAGTGACACAATAATTCTATCCTTAGTAGATATCTGACTGCATTCTCCTTAACAAGAGTACTGTTAGAACAATTAAAATGTAATATAATAAAACTCCTCTCAGACATTATACAATCAGGTCATAAGCCAAACAAAAATATAAAAGAATAAGGTAGATTTTTCTCTTCTTTGTGCTTGAAAAGATGACCAGATACCTTAAAAGAAAGAGCCACATGGATTGTCTCCAGCCCTTCAATGATAGCTATGAGAGTAATCTTAAAATTAGTTTTCAATGATCATGTTAGAGATTTTTTTTGAGAAAAAGACTCCTTCATTAATGCTTTACTATACTTCTCTCTTCTACCTTACACAAATCAATAATTTGTAAAACTGTTCTTTACATAGTAGAAATTTGATAAAAGTTTATGGAATTGTACAAACCAATTTTATTGGGATCCTCCCCAGGTCGATTTTGAATAAGAAGATTTTTGGTAGGGAAAACCCGAAACCCACTGGCTCCTCCAGCAAACACCAAACCATACTTATTAGACACAGCAAGCATACTGCAACGGTCTTTGGACAGCTCTTCAGGGGCATCAAAGACTCGAACTTTCTTCAGTGCCCTAAACTGAAAATCCTGTCATAAAGAATAAAAAGAGAGTTATTTAAATGATAAGAGATATTGCTTACTTAGGTCAAATATAGTTACAAAGAAAATTGACATATTTCCTACTCCTTCCCTGTCAAATTCAACTTATCCTGGTTTTCTCCCACTCACTATCTTTATCATACAATTATATACAATCTTATTCCCTAATTTTACATGAATATATATTCTACCTCCTCAATGAGAACTCTGTAAATTCCTTCTGAATAAGGTTAATGCCTTCTATTTTTCTCCCAATAGTATGACAGAATGAACTCAACACTTGATATAAGGAAGACTTTCCAACTGAATTCCAGCTCTGACACTTAGTATCTGAAACTATTCGAATGTCACTTTTCCTCTGAGCTCTAGTTTCCTCATCTGTAAAAAGAGGAAAATAAAACTTGTTTAATAGGGGTGTTGTGAAGAAAATACTTTGTAACTTGTGAATTATTATTATTCCCACAAGGCACAAAGTCTATATACATAACATATACTCAAAAAATACTGACCAACAAGAAAAAGATGATTTAATTCTAAGTAACTTATTTCAAGAAATATTCACAACAATAAAATTTTAACATATCAAAATATCTTTTGCCCCATCTCTGTCTCCCTTATACTTATATGTATACATGTAAGCTCCGTGAATGACAAATCTTTTTAGCACTTAGCTAAGGGTCTTGAACAGAATAAGCCATTCTATGGGTGCTTTTATATAAGGGGATAATAATGTTTTCTGTTTTGCAGATAGAGAAAGATGAAAGAAGTCAGAAGGATAAGGATTAAAAATTCATTAAGAGTTTGTTATTAGCCAGGCACTGTGCTAAGTGCTGGACATTCTCGAGAAGCTTGCACACTTCAGGGTTCAAGTAGGACCTAGATCTCTTCACTCCCAATTCAGCATATTTTTCAACACAACATTGACCTAACTTTGTCCAAGATATCTACTTCACTGCTGCTTCAATGGCTAAATCCAATCTGAGCCAGAAACCACAGAATGGAAGACTTTAGGGACAATCTAGCTCTATTCCTTAATTTTAAACAAACAAACAAAAAAAAATAATAAAGCCCAGATAAGGAAAAGGAGAAGAAGTCTAGATCACTCCAAGATTTTAGTGATCTTGACTGAAAACTCATTTCAAAGGCACAGTTGAGCACACTTCCCCATGACAACCCATCCTGATTGAGAAACAAATCAGTAACTAGGATCTGGGTCTTATGACATCCAGGATGGTGCACTTCCCATCACAATAACCTTTCAATCTAAATGTCCTTGGAACATTCCCCTCTGATATATCTGGCCCAAGAGATTAATTCCATCAAGGAATTCCACTGAACCAAGAATTACAGAATGTCAGTACTGGAAAATAAAAAACCCTCAGAGATTACTTAATCCACTTCCTTTTACAGATTGAAGAAACTGAGGCTTTGGGAAGGGATAAAATTAGTTTCACTTATTTCTCTCTGATTTTGTACACGTTAAATATTTTGATTCTTATCCCTCATATATGCTTAAAAAAAATTCTTTGCTTTTTGAAATCCATGCCTTTTTTTACCTTTCTCATATAGTTTTCTGTTCTGGGAAAACAGCTAGGTAATAAAAGTGCAGATGCTGGCATTTTCTTTCTCCTTGCATTTTTTCTTGGTGATGTGGGAAAGGACTGGGCTTTGGGCTTACTTATAGAAAAAAGCAATCTGTGGACCTGGAGTCAGAAAATTTGGGCTTTACCACTTAAGATCGTAAGCATATGATTTGACCTTTGTAAGCCTCAGTTTCCTTATCTGTAAAATGGGTGTAGAATGCGGGTCGGCCAAGACAATCTGTCCCTCGGGTCCCTTTCAGCTCTAAGTCTAGGAGCCCCTGATGAAGGGAGTCAAGAGGATAGTAAGGTATTAAACCTAGGGGAAAACAAAGAAACTGAATCTGAAAACCAGATCTTTGAATTCCCATTTTCTTGTGCTCCATAAGCTCTAAATCCCCGCTCCTGGTGTGGCTCGAGAAGTTCGAGGCCGGAGACACAGGATCGGGCTCTTCCAGCGCCTTGGAGAGAGCCAGTTGCTCTCTCCAAGGCAACGCAGGGCCTGAGTGACGCCTCCTAACCCGGCCAGGCCTGGCGCGGCGTGGCCTGTCCCGATAGGACCTGTTCTGTTCCCTCCCGGCCCAGGACGCACTGCACCTGACCTTCATTTCTCGTTCGGGTATCAGCGCATCCATCTCGTCTCCCATGGTGCAGACTCTCTATAAGGGGAGACCGAGAAGCCGCCGCCCCCGAGGAGCCGGAGCGGCAGCAAGGATAACTTCCCTCCCCTGAGCTCAGCGGCGCGCTCTCAGGGCCGCCATATCCGGCGCATGCAAACTACGTCACTCCCATGAAAAACAGTCTTGTAGAGGGGTGGAAAAGAGGTCGGTCCAACGCGAACCCGCGGTGAGCTGCTGCTTTCCATTGGCACATCTAGCTCGAGCGGGTTGAGAACTGCTGCTCTTTATTGGTCAATCAGGCTCGCGCTTGTTATAAACTGCCGCTTCTTATTGGCCTACCCTAGGAAGGGGGAGTAGCCTTTCATCTATCTTTTTTTATTCGATTTTAACCAGACTTTCTTCTTAATTGGTGGTCATCTAATCTAGAATTTTAAGGACTTTTCGGATCAGGGTTGACAACTTCTAAGACTCTAGTTCGACTTAGTTTTACTGATATGACTTCACATGGATAATCGCAATCGTTTTGCTTGCCTTCCCAAAGGGTGGAGAATGGTGGGAAATTTGAGCTCAATTTTTTAAAAAACCACGAATGTTAAATGTTTATATATAATTGGGAAACATTTAACAAAATAAATAACACTATATATATATATATATATATATATATATATATATATATATTTAAATTTAATTGATGGGGAAACGTCTGTGCAAATGGTGAGGTTCAGGAAACCCCAAAAGATTGGGATCACAGACCGGTGTCACAAAAGAATATGCAGGGTTGAACCCATATTCAACTCTAGGGGCAACGTTTATTGTATTTGTAACGCCAATTGAAGTGGGCTAAGTGTCAAACGAATTTAGCAAAGAACTAAGAGCAAGAAGAAAAATTTATAGGTACAAGATGGAGATCAGGTACTTCATGTCACTGATATGCTAATTTTATGGCTTAGAGGTAGTACTAAGGAGGTGGAATTGAAGAGGGGTCTGGTATTATCTCATTACTGACCAATAGATTATTATCTGACAGCCAACATTGTGGAAGTAGGCACTGCCAAGGCCCGGGGGCCTCAGGGCTATTGCCACATTTCCCCTAGAAGCTATATCTCATCACATCTATGCGTCAATCATTTTCTTCCTTATATGTCCTTCCTGCCATGTGCTTCTGAATGAATTACATTCGTTCATTCTACAAAATTGGGTGCAAGCTTTCCATGGATTCTGCCAGGTTTCTATCTTTGGGGATAAAAAAAAAAAAGTAGTAAAATCCCTTCCTGCGTTCCAGCTTCTTCTGGGCTGGGAGAGGAGATAACACAGGGATGCAGATAATGGCTAGGAGGCCAGTAGTGATAACTTCATAAGAAAAATAAGAAGTGTAGTGAGAATTGAAAGGAACACATCACTGGCCCCTGGTGCTAAGGGAAAGCTTCAGACAATTCAGTCTAATCCAGACTATAAACCAAGCATAAGTGTTCAAGAGCTGCAAACAAAGTTATCAGTTATTGATGGCCTCAATAAAGATACTATGAAGGAAGTGGAATATGAGTTCATTTTAAAGACTAGGAATTGGGGATAAAAATAATAATTGGCATTTCTATAGAGGATTCAAATTTGCAAAATCCTTTATCTCTATTATCTTGTTGCAGATGAGACAAGATTTGGGTAATGGTACAAGCAAATGCATGTAGGTAAAACAAGTATAGATTGTATTTAAGTCCTTGTTGCCTTTTGTTGTTGTCCTGGAGTCTTTTTTTTTTTTTCCAGTCATATTTGTCTCATTACCTCTTTTGGGGATTTTCTTGGCAAAGATATCAGAATGGTTTACCATTTCCTTCTCCAGCTCATTTACAAATGAGGAAACTGAGGCAAATAGGACTAAGGTCACTCAGGTAATAAAGAGTCCAGATTTGAACATAGGAATGTCTTTATGACTCCAGGCCTAGTACTTTACCTACTTTACCACCTAGCTGCCTCATTCAGGGCCATATAGGTCATATATTCTAACTTTCTACTTTTCCAAAGGAGCACACTGAGACTGAAAGAGTTTATCATTCCTAAGATTACATGGTAGAAACCAGTACTATTGGACTTAAAACTAGGTCTTTTAAATCCAAATCCAGCACTTTTCCCACAGCACCAAACATACCAAGACAAGTAGTCTACTCTGACAGAATGGTAGAGCAATAAAAGAATAGAATAAGAAGTAAGACTGGAGAGATGGTGTAACTAGCTTGTGGATGACATAAAATGTAAAGCTGAGTTTGAATTTAGAAGCTAGCAACCTTTTGATTTTGAACAATGTGGAGCATCTAGGTGGTGCAGTGGCTAGAGCACCAGCCCTGAAGTCAGGAGGACCTGAGTTCAAATCTGGTCTCATTCACTTAACACTTCCTAGCTGTGTGACCCTGGGCAAGTCACTTAACCCCAATTGCCTCAGCAGAAAAAAAAAAAAAAGATTTTGAACAGTGGTATAATATGAGCATATATTTGGATAAGGAAGATGTCCAGCAATAGGAATGGATTGGATATGGAAGTGGGATTAGAGAAGATTGAGACTGAAACTTGATTTGTGTTTCTATAAAAGGTGGGGAGTGGGCAGGAAGAAAGGAGAGTAATCTAGGTGAGAGAAACCATGTAAGCAAAGTAAGGTGTACAAAAGATATAAAGCAAGGTTGAAGGATAATGAATTGATTAGTTTTGTCTTTGTGCAGATAGGAGTAACAGTAGATATGATGGGAAGATAGGTTGAAACTGCATTGTGCAGAAGTTTGGATATCAGAATTGCCTGGTAATTAAGTAACTATGGTCAAATTAGTTCACATCCTTTGGTTTCATTTTTCCATCTGAAAAATGAAAGGATTGGATTTAATCAAAGTTTCTTAACTTCTGGTCTGTGGACACCCAAGGGGATCAATAGATAGACTGGGGAGAAGGACGTGGATTGTGAACTTGAATGAGAAAAATATATTTTTATTTTCATTAACCTTAGGTTTCCTGTGTGTAATACTTTGTATCTTGTTTTAGGCACTTAAAACCATTACTCTGAGAAAGGGTTCATAGACTTCAGCAGATTGCCAAAGGGATCCATGACACAAAAAAGGTTAGGAACTTCTGGACTAAATGGTATCTAGGGGACCTTGTAACTTTAAAATTCTATGACTACAACTTCATTCTGTGAGTAGTAAAGAGTCCTTGAAGATTTTTGAGAAGGAAAATGACATCATCAAAGGAATGTATTAGAAAAATTAATCTTCTTAATATGTGTAAGAGGCCATTCCAATAGACTTTAGTGGAAAGTGCCATCCACAATCAGAGAATTATGAAGATTGAGTATGGATCAAAACATAGCATTTTCACCTTGTGTTGTTGCTTTTCTTGTTTTTTTTCCTATATCATGTTTTTTTTCCCCTTTTGATCTGATTTTTTTTTTTGCTCAGTATGAGGAATATAAAATAGTTTTAAAAGAATTACACACATTTAATTTATATCAGATTGTTTGCCATCTTGGGGAGGGCGAGGGAGAGGGGCAGAAGGGGAAAAATTTAGAACACAAGTTTGGGTTTTTTTTCCCTAGTTTTACCTTTCAGAATGCTTATCTCTTCTATCTCCCATTCTTAATCAATAAATTAATATTTATTAAACATCTATTACTCGGTGAGCCATATAGAAGAGATTTTTTTCTTTTTTCTTTTTTTTTAAGTTTTATAGACTTTATATAATGACAGAAAACAAAATCTTTAAAAACTAAGCTGGATGATAGATAGATAAATACATGGATAGATAGATGATAGATGGATAGAAATAGATAGATGAATAGATGGATAAAAATTTGCCTTCTGCTACTTAAAATATTCTCTCCAGGAAGCCATTATACTTTGAGAATGTATTTGTAGTCGCATAGTTTATAATCAGATTTATGATCAGATAGATTTTAGAACAAAACCAGCCTGTGGTGTTCATCATTGAGTCTGTTAATGATTTATCTCATATATTGCCCATTCATCCAGTTGCAGCACTTCCTAATAGACAGAATGAATTGGACCTTGAGAAATGTGCTCCTGAGTTTTCTATGTTTCAGTTCATATATTTTACATAGGTAGAAATGAGTGGATAATAGATTAAATTACATTTATGACTTTACGTGATGCATTTGTCCAACATTAACCCTACACTTTCTTTTTTTTTTATTTATTTTAATTTTATTTGCATAACCTATGTGTGGGTAATTCTTCAACAATAACCCTTACATAGCTTTCCGTTACAAATTTTTCCCCCCAACTCCCCACCCCTCCCCTAGATGGCAGGATATCCACTACATGTTAATTATGTTAAAATATTGGCAATTCGAATATATGTATACATATTTCCAAACTTATCATTGTTGTGCAAGAAAAATCTTATCTACACAAACGATATATCAGATAAATGAAACACAATGTAAGCAAACATCAATCAAGGAGTATGAGAATGTTATGTTGTGGTCCACATTTTACATCCCTCTCTCTGGGTGTATATGGCTTTCTTCAGTGAACAATTGGAGGTGGTTTGAAACAATTCATTGTTGAAGAGAGCCATGTCCATCAGAATTGATCGTCATATAGTACTGTTGTTGCCGTGTATAATGATCTCCTGGTTCTGCTCATTTCACTCAGCATCAGTTCATGTAAGTCTCTCCAGGCCTCTCTGAAATCATCTTGCTGGCCATTTCTTACAGAACAATAATATTCCATAATATTCATATACCATAATTTATTCAGCCATTCTCCAATTGAAGGGCATCTATTCAATTTCCAGTTTCTAGCCACTACAAAAAGGGCTGCCACAAACATTCTTGCACATGTGGGGCCTTTTCCTTCCTTTATGATTTCTTTGGGATATAAGCCCAATAGAAATGCTGCTGGGTCAAAGGGTATGCACAGTTTGATAACTTTTTGAGCATAGCTCCAAATTGTTCTCCAGAATGGCTCTATCCGTTCACAGCTCCACCAACAATGCATCAGTGTCCCAGCCCTCCCACA
>JAJPUD010023581.1:0-15616 GCA_023553655.1 Myrmecobius fasciatus
AAATTGAGGCCCAGAAAAGTAAGATGAATTATCCATAGTCACAAAGTCTTTCTCAGTGGCAAAACTAGAATCTGTTCCAGATCTTCTTGAACCTCATAAGAGAAAAATATGAGAAAGTTGGGAATAAGAGGCAAAATGACAACTATGTGCCCCAAAGTCACATAGTTAGTGAAAGGGCTGGATTGGCATCCTGGTCTCTAGATTGCCAGTCCTTTCTTATAACCATTATCTGGCTATTGTGTGGAGCATGACAATTTCTATGCTACATATGCCATAATACCTAATGAAAGGTTCTATTCCCATACATAATATTCAGCAACTGCTGAGAAATTTAAATCCTTTAGTCCAATTGGGCCACTGCCCCACTACAATGCAGGTGTGTTATTTGGATCCTTCTTCCTCCTCCTCTTAGAAAGGACATTGGGTGTGGCTTACACCCTTTTATTGATATGAGTACATTGAAATACACAACTTCATTCTATTTGGCTCCCACAGACTCACTTCTCAGTCCCTTCTATTATCTGTCTTGGCAGCTTCACAATGTTCCTGTCTTGCATCAGAAAGGAGCATACATTTCTTTGCCAACAGAGATTGAAGCTGACAGGTTGGAAATGATTTATGAAAACCTGATGTGCATTAGTAGCAAGAGTATTCAGTAGCTTGGGCTACTCCACGGGTATGTTGCCTTCCAGTATAGAAGAGGTAATTCACTCTATACCTAGTAGACTCTTTTTAGCTCTATGTGGATGTCTTGTGAAATCATAACATATGTCAGGGCTGAAAGAGACCTTAGAACAAGGAATATCAGAACTGGCCAAGATCTTAGAAGATAGAATCTCTTAGCTGGAAGGGGTCTTAGAAAAGAAAATACCAGAACAAGAGGGAAGTTTAGAATGTAGAATGTCACACAAGAAAGGGACCTAAGAATTTAAAATGTTAGATCTGGAAGGGACTTTAGGTCACAAAATTTTAGACTTAGAACATACATTATGGTATTTATAATGTTAGAGCTGGAAAAAACCTCTTTAAATATAGAAGTTTAGAGAAGAAATTCTATGTTTTAAGTGCTTTTCCAGCTTTAATATGACAATAATGGTTAGAGCATTTATATAGGCTTTAAGGATTGTGAAGTGACTTACAAATATTATCTCATGTTATTCTCACAAGTCTGGGAGGAAGAAACTATTTTTATCCCCATTTTATCAATGATGAAACTTAAACAGAGGTTAAGTGACTTGCCCAGATTCATACTGTTAGTGTATATTAGACCTTAGGTGAGTCTTAGAATAATAAATATTAGAATATTGAATGTAGAAGGTTAGAGCTAAAAGGCACCATAGAAGTGACGTAATCCATCCTTTCATTAAAAATATTAACTAATCTGAGGTTCAAAGTTGACTATTCCCCTTCCCCAAGGCCTGAAATGGATAAAAGACAGCTGGAGTAGTGAATTTTCAGCTTTTTGTTGAATTGCCAAATTGCTTTGAGCTTTGGCACCCACATTTAAGACAGAGTTCACATTTGGTCATCATAAGTCAGAAGACTTGATTCTTCTTCTTGACATAAAGCCAATGATTTATCTGAGATGCTCAGTGTCAGAAGAAACCTTAGAGTTTAATCTAATCCAGTCCCTACCTGAAACGTGAATTTCTTCCCCAAGGCCTGAATCTTCTCCAAGATATGGTCAAATGAATTTAATATGTTCTCTGTTAGTCTTTTTCTTTCTCAACATCTTTCTGACTTCTTCATTCAGTTCAAGGAGCATTTATTAAGGGCCTAGCATACACTTCATTTGACACTGGAGCTACAAAACCAAAAATCACATAGACTTGTTCTCAATAAACTTATATTGTACTAGGAGCGTGCAACATGCACATCGATAAGAAAAACAAAGTATATACAGAGTAAAAAGAAAATATTTGAAGAAACTAGAAGGCTAGGTCATAGTTCAGAATCCTGGAGTCAGCAAGACCTGAATTCAAATTCAGCCTCAGGCACTTATAAGATGTGTGATCCTGGACAAGTCACTTAAAATCTGTTTGCCTCAGTTTCCTCATCTGTAAAACATGGATAATAACAACACCTACCTCTCAGGGTTTTGCAAGGATCAAAATTTAGTGCAGTATGTGGTATAATATAAGATTGTTCCCTTCATTCTTTTCTAGTCTGGATAAATTGCTATCTGCCAAAGTGATTCTAATCAGAGGACTATTAATTTCATGGCTCTTGTGGACTATTCCATCCATCTTTTAGAAGTTTAGAAGTTTAGAAGTTATCTATGACTTTTTGTGATATAATCTATATATTTCCTTCTCTGATAATAAATTTCTTGTTATCCCTTTCTTCATTTTTTTGCATATAATTTGCATATAAATCATCTGCAGATGCTCATGCAGAATACTTTTTGCCTTAATGACATAAAGAATGAGCTCCCAGAACATTGTGTATGCTTGAGTGAATGGAGTATTGGATTCAGATTCTAAGAATGAAGTTATTCCTTCCATATCATGACTTTCCCCATCTCTATTTTGATATACCATAGGTCAGCATAAGAAATTAAATAGGACTCTGGGGGGAATTTTGTGGAAACAGCAAATGATAAAGGCCAGTAGATGACAATAAAAAAGCTTAGAAACACAAAAATGCATAAAATACTTGGATAATTGTATGTTTTATCTTTTCATATTATAAGTATACACAATTTCTTATTGAAAGTTGAGATACATAGAAAGTTAAAGTTTTCAAAAAGAATGTGAAAAGGGGCAGCTAGGTGGCACAGTGGATAGAGCACCAGCTCTGAAGTCAGGAGGACCTGAGTTCAAATCTGACCTCAGACACTTCCTAGCTGTGTGACCCTGGGCAAGTCACTTAACCCCAATTGCCTTAGCAAAAAGCAAAAAAAAAAAAAAAAAAAGAATGTGAAAAACAGCAGATGACTCACAAAGGTTGGGAAATGTGGAGATATCTTAAAAAGTTGAGCAACTCAAATTTGTTTGATTTTTTTTAAAAAGTTCATATTTATTTTGTATTTTTAATTTTTTATACAGTATTTTTATTTAACATTGACCTACATGACCATTGACCTATGAACAAATATTTAACCTAAATTTAACACTAAAGCATTGTAAACATCCCATAAAAGAAAAAAGAAAAAAAATTTGTCCTTCTTCTCTGTTACAAAGGGAGAAACAAAAAAAAATTATACATATGTTCCAGATCATAGGGCCAACTTGCACCTAATCCTCACAGAGTGGAAAGGATAGCTGTTTTCCGGGTTTTCCCATGTAGTATATACATAATCTTGGGTTTCAATTTTCTCAACTATGGAATAAGAGGGTTGACTTCAGTGGCCTTGAAGGTTCCTTAAATCTATGCAACTATGACCCTGTGGCATTTTTTGGAAGACAGAATTTTGCAGTTCACTGAATTTTTAGATCATTTTTTTCCTTGTTTGACTATTACCTACTCATACAATTCCCATCCTATGCATGTAAAACTGATTTATTGAATCTAAGTAAAACTTCATAGTTATCTCTATTAAACTTTGCTTTATGAGATATGGTTCATCATTCTAGCCATTGCAATCATTTGAATACTATGTCATTTAATATTTCTGCTCTCCTTTGTTTCATGTTATCTACAAATTTGATAATATTGTGATTTATAAATTTAGTCAAGTAATTGATAAAAAAATGTTAAAACAACAAAATCTCAAACATAGACTCTTTTGGTACTCCATTTAAGACATGTCTACAAGCTAAAATTGGACTATTAATGCCTAGTCCAGGTCTGCAACTTCAGAATTCACCAAAATATAATTATCTCTTACATCTGTCTATCTTGTCTTAAAAAAAACCCAGCATTAAACACATTGTTCAATGCTTTGCTAGTTGTGTTATACCTGCATAATTTTCTCAATCTATCAATTTGTTTACCCTGTGAAAAAAGAAAAAGAACAAAGTGTGGTATGACCAATCACTGATGAAACCTCGTTTTCAGTGCTCATTGTTTCCTTTTCTAAATACTCCCAAACTCTCCCTTTAATAATAGATCCTAGAATTTTGCCAGAAATTGAAGACAAGTCCATAGTTTGTATACTCAATCCTCTTCCCTTTTGTAAAAATTAGAACAATAGTTATCTTTCTCCTTTCCTCTGTTTCTACTATTTTTTACAACGACTCAAAGATGTCCTAGAGTCACCCATCAAGCTCATTTTCTAGTTGTTTCAATAATTCATGATCTGATTCTTATAAGCCTAGTGGCTTGACATCTTTAAGGGCAGCTTACTTCTGTAACTATTTACTCATTTTATCTGACCTGTTAGACATTGCATTCTCTCCTTCCCAGTTGAAGGATTATTCTTTTTGTCAGGAAAGGAAAGGAAACAAAGTAAAAGCCAAGGAGCTCTGTCTTGTCTCCTTAGCCTGTTCTCATTTTTCCATTCACACCAAGTAGTAATAGTTTTCCCTCTTTGTTCTTCCTCCTGCCTTGATTATAGTTTTAAAGATGTTTTTCCTCTTTAGTTTTTTTTTTCCCTACCACAATTCCATTCTGAATTTTCATGCTCCTAACTCTAGCCTTAGACATTTGCATTTCTTTTACAATATCTGCTCTTGCTTCCAGCTTTGGTAACAATTTTGTCTGTTCTTTAGCTGAATCCACTGATAGCTACTTTTGAAACCAAAATGGGTTTTCTAAACAGCACTCCCTTTTCTTCTTCACTGGAATTATTTTAATCTGAATTTTATTTCTTCCCCCAAATCCTCCAACCTCCCCAAAAGAATATTAGCTTCTTATTTACTACCCATCCTCTCTGTGAACCCTTTGAAATCTGCTCTCCCAAATCTAGCATGCATATCAAACTATTCCCAGATAGCTTTCTTTATCAGGAATTCTAACACTGAGGAGTTAGCTCGTCCCCAGGGTCCCAGTCATTTCATCATTAGGCAATCTTTTTTCTTGATTAGATGTTGTTTAGTTGTTTCAGTCCTGCCTAACTCTTCATGACCACTTTTGGGATTTTCTTGGGAAAGATACTAGAATGGTTTGCACCTCCTTCTACAACTCATTTTACATTTGAGGAACTGAGGCAAACAGAATATAGTGACTTACCCAGGGTCACACAATTAGAAAGTGTCTGAGGCCAAATTTGAACTCACAAAGATGAGTCTTCCTGACTTCAGGCCCAAAATTTATCCAATGCACCACCTAACTTGTCCCAAATCATAGTACTTCTTGATGTTTCTTTCCCCTTCATTCAATCAACCAATCAGCATACATTTATTAAAGCTCAAAAAAAGAGATCTAAAAACATTTTAAAGATCAATTCACCAAATTAGGTGAGGAAACTGAGGTCCACCAAGGCTAAATATATTTCCTATACTGTCATACTGATAATGATAAAACCAGGTTAGAACTCTATCTTCTTGATTTTCAACTAAGCTATGATAGGCACTTTGAGATTAGCCCATTTTGAAAGTAAATGAATGCAGAAAAAAATATGGTGCAAGCACCTATTTATGTAACACCCTTACTTCTATCACTGACATTAATTGCTTTGTGGTAAAATCAAATGAATCCTTAAGACCTTCCCTATTTAAAATGTGGTTGATTCATCTTTTCATACGTAGCATATCCTTTAAGTCAAAACTATATCAACTCCCATTTATTGTCATTGGGTCCCCATAGCAAAGATATGACATGCTGTCAGGGTCCCAACTCTGAAGAAGAATGGAAGTATTCTGATAATAGATACACTTCCTGAGAACCCTCAGATGCTCTCCTTGATATTAATATAAGCTCATTTCAAGGAGAGATTGTTCCATTCTTTGTACTATTTTTTTCCCTAAGGCAGTTGGGGTTAAGTTACTTGCCCAGGGTCACACAGCTAGGAAGTGTTAAGTGTCTGAGGCTAGATTTGAATTCAAGTCCTGCTGATTTCAGGGCTGGTGCTCTATCCACTGCACCACCTCGATGCCTCATTCTTTGTATCCTTATAAGTAGAATAGAGCATAGTGCCTGGCATCTAATAGATACTCAATAAATAATTGATGATTGATAATTATCAGTCACTATCACTCAGCTTGACTTAATTACCTTTTACAAATAGTCATTTACTCAGTTGTAAGAGCAGTTTTTGCAAAACATCCCTCCCCCAAAATCTGTCATTAACTATCCAATAATTACATGCAGAATCCAAGAAAAAGTTGGCTCAAACTAAGAGAGAAATTGTGGGAAAGAGATAACCCACAGCTCTTAGTATTTTGCTGGAATGCTCAAAGTCTTCCTCTTAATTATAACTATTTATTTTTATTGTTGTTTTCTGCTAGTTTATTTATACAGCCTTGAATCAATATCCAGTCAATCTTGGACTGCCAATTCAGACAATGCTACCAACTGTAAGAGTACCCTTCTAGGTGGTGATGGGAAGATGGGAAATTCAAAATCCTTCCTACCCAAAAAGCTTACAGGGTTTTCCCACAACCAAGGGGGTAGAAAAGGGAAATCATGGATTCTCTCTTCCCAATACCACCAAGTGATTTCTTCCCATGGGTGTAACTGGAATGTTCTTTCTTCTCTCCTAAAAGGCTCTTGAATCTCTCAAGCCTGAACTGGTTCAATATTTTACAGATGAACCTCAGGGTGTAACTTACTTTTGTCAGCCAATCAAACCACACTTCCTATATAACATCATCCTAGTTGATCAAGGTGATTTTTGCACTTAGTCAAAAGCCTGTGGTTGATTGATTCCAAAGGGAAGAGTTCTCACATGCTTAAAATGTCAGGGCTTAGCCTTTTGACAATTTTTTGAGGTTGGATAAGGTGATTACTCAAGAGACCTCCCCAAACTTTACACACAAAAAAATGTCCCAGACCTTTGGAGACTTCCCCTACTTATGAATCTTTGGGTCACATTCTATCAGTGATTCCATCTGCATAGGGAGCTTTTTTATCATTTCTGTGGATTTGCTCTTATCCAGATTAAACTCCATTTAGACATGATCATGTAAGCTAGTACTTTTTTTCACCCAGAATCCTATCATGTAGAGTTGACCTATCACTTCAAGTCAGCTACATAGATAGCAGCTGCTGAAATTTTTTATTCTCTTCAAACTGAAGGTTGTCAAGATCAGTCTCAATATAATATAGGAGCAATTATATAAAATAAAAAAGTTGTGGGAATTTACCACTGACTTACCCTGGCATACAAGAAAGCAGAAACTGGTTGACTACTTCTCTGGAATAGTATAGAGGTATGGATTGATCTATTCTGATATGAATTGGATTAAATGTTCTCTCATGTCCTTTCCAAAGGAGAGTGCTATGATTCTTTCTGTATTTACCATAAGGACTTCTACCTATCAAAAATATTCCCAAGTACTTAAAGGTTTGGTTCAGGTCTCACCTCTTCCCTGATCATACCAGCCCACAGCAATCTCTCCCTTCTCAAAAATATCATCCCTTCATCACCAATATCCAATTAATTGGCATTTTCCTATTCTTATGTATTTCTAAATGAACTTTCATCTATTATTATCTCTTCCTCAATTTCAATGCTCCTTCAGGCTAAGTGTCATATCATATGCTTCTATGTATCCCTTGTAGGACTTTTGCTGCTGTTCAGTCATTTTAATCATTTCTAATTTCTTGTGACCCTATGTGACATTTTCTTGACAAATATATTGGGGTGATTTTTCATTTCCTTCTCCAGCTCATTTGAGGATGAGGGCAAAGAATCAAATAGGGTTGAGTAACTTTACAGGGTTACACAGCTATAAAGTGATTGAAGATAGATTCAAACTCAGGAAGATGAGTCTTCGGGCCCAGTGTTCTATTCACTGAACCACCAAGATAACCCCTTCTAAGGCTTATCAAAGAATGAAGTGTGTGTATATTCATTTCCCACCTATCTACAACCTTTTGGGCCAAACTCCACCATGCCTATAGGAATCTCATTATAAGGAAATGCAACATCTTGCTAGATTTCATCACATTTGGTACTCCCAATTAATCATTACCTTGGAAGTTGTAGGAGAGAACAAAAAATTCCTCAAAGCCTCCCTTTATGGAAGGTTCCTTACCTGATTGCATTCCTTTGAACTGGACTCCATCATTCTCTGTGCCAGATATCTTTTCCCATTTCCCCTTTTTTTCAGCTTCCCTTTGTATGTTGTTATTTTTCATTAGATTGTGAGTTCCTTGAGGGAGGAACTGTTTTCTTTTTAGTAATTGTATCCCCAACACTTAGCAGTGTCTGGCATATAATAAGTTCTTAATAAATATTTATTGACTGAGTAGATAAAATTAAATTATTATTAAATTTTGGCCAATAATGGTAAATTTTAAAATATCTAATAAGGTTAAAGTTACTTCATATTTACTATTTAAGTTCAACTCATTAGCAGACATTTGTTTATTGGAAAGGAACCTGGACTTGGTATTAGAAGACCTATGTTTGAATCCTAACTTTGACCCTTAATAGCTATGTGACTAGCCCATTTTTGAGTATGTTTTCTTCATATGTAAAATGGGGACAATATTGCATGACTTATCTACTTCATAAGTTATGGGAGAAGTTTTCTGTACTTGTGAGCCATCATTTCCACTTGCAGATCAGCAATGATCCTAATAACAGTCTGGGATGGAATTTAAACCTTGTGCATGTGAGCATGATTAATGTTCATTTTCCTCTTCTTATTTTTTTATTTCCTGGAGCAAGTCAAATCTCATTTAACAACTTAAGCAATTTGTTCCAAGCAGTCAACTAGCCTTCTGGTGCTGAGGGGAAACTTCAGGGGCCACATTAAGCAGGAATAGGAGTGTGGAAGGATCGAACTGATCAAAAATGAATTAGTCTGAAGACATCAAAAGTTATATGATCAGGGAAGAGGCTTCATAGGAAGAACAGGTGATTGAGAATTTTGTCTTAAGGAAGAAGCTACCTTACTATGTTACTTTAAATTAAGCTCTTCCCTTCTCTATTTTTCAGTTCTTATATCTGAAAATGGTGAATTTGAGACACTGACTAAAGGGAGGAATTAATTTTATCAAATGAGGGACTTAATCTAGGTGATAGCAAAATACCTTCCAGCCCTAAATTCCTGTGTTCTAAGATATGTTCTAATTCTAATGTTCTATGATCTAAAATCTTGCCTAGCTCTGATTGTTGTTGCTCAACTTCCATTTTTGAAGTAAACCAATAACATCAGAAAGGCAATGTCTTGACTTGCAAGTGAATTGGATTTAAATGAGATAGTTGTATGAAGTCATCAGCCTCATTTTCTCCTCCATAGCATCAGAATCCAATGGCAAGACAGGTCAAGACAACTGGTGATAGTCCAGATGCAGTAGGAGACCTTGGCCTTTTTACCTAATGTCTTTCCCAGGTCTCCCTTTAACCTAACTGAAATCAGATCTTCCATCTCTGTGTTCTAAATCACCCTATCAGCTCTGATATTTTGGGTTTGATGATTCCTTCCAGTTCTTATATATGCAGCATATTTAACTCAATATATTTGACTGGATAAGTTTCAAAATCCACTCTTTGCAATGCTGTTATCACACAATCAATGCCCTCAAGCCTTCTCTTCCTTCACCTCAGTTCAGGCTTCACCTCTTTCAGGAAGCTGTCCTAGATCCCCACAACTGAAAGTGATATCCCCACTTCTCCAGTTTCCTAGAGTACATTGTCCATATCTTTTCTTTGCTGCTACCATATTTTATCTTATATTTATCTGTGTATATAGTCACTTAAAGTTTATAAAATAATAGCTAACATTTAAGTGGTGTTTTAAGGTTTGCAAAAACTTTACAAATATTCCCTCATTTTATCCTTACAATATCCATGGGAGATTATTGTTTTCATAATAAAGATGAGGAAACTGAGGCCAACAAAGATAAAGTGACATATTCAGATTCATACACTTAATAAATGTCTAGGGCTACATTTGAATTCAGGTCTTCCTGACTTCACATCGAGTTCTAGCCATCCTGTCATCTAACTAACTCCAATTAATAAGTCTGAGAATTGTAGAATCTCCAAGTTGGAAGGAATTGAAAGGCATTTTTTCCAGTCTCTGCTTCAATACATCAAGTGAGGGGAAATCTACTCAAGGGTACCAAACTTCTTTGAATAGATAGAATTGTTAGGGCGGGGAATTTTTCCATCAAGTCTAAGATGATTCTCTGTAACCTTTACTTTTACTTCTTGTTCTAATATTTGGGATCAAGAAGAAAAAATATAATCAAGCCCATTTTCCACATAATTGTCATTTACCATTGTCCCATGAACTCCTAAAGCTACTGTTCTTTGAGTTAAAAATGCTAAAGGATTATAGACTTATAAATGGAAGAGACCTAAAAGGTGCTCTAATCCACTCTAGCTCACTCTATATATGAGGAAACTGAGGCGCAGAGATGCTCAGTGGTTTGCCAAGGTAATACATGAGGGAGGATTTAAATCCAAATATTCCTGATAAAATTCCAATCACTTTACCCACTATGCCACCTAGTAGGTGCTTTTCCTTTTTCTTCAGCTGTTCTTGATAAGGCATGGTTTCCAGTCTCTTTACTGTCCTAAGCATTTGTATGTTCTATGGCTTATCCAGCAATAAGCATTTATTAACCAATCAATAAGCATTGATCAAGTACTTATCAGGTACCAGGTACTGTGCTAAATTTTGGGATTGCAAATACCAGAAAAAAGAAAAATAATTTCTATCCTCAAATGAAAAAAGCAATTTCCTTCCTAAAATTAAGTGCCCAGAACTAACTATGAGACTTCAGGTGTGGTCTTTCTAGAGCAGAGAACAGTGGGAATATCATCCTTAGTCTTACACAAGACACAATTAGGTGGTACATTGGATAAAAAGCTTGGCCAAGCAGAAAGTCCTTCTGCATTCAAATCAGTTCCCAAATATTTACTAGCTTTAGGACCCTTAACTCTGCCCGCCTCACTTAATTCAGTTATAAAAGGGGAATAATAATAATACCTATCTTACAGAATTCTTGTGAAGATCAAATGAGAAAATATTTGTAAAGCACTTATAGTGCCTGACACATAGTAGGTACTTAATAAATGCTTCCTTCCATCTTTTCTTTTTTTCTTCCATTTTCCTTGTTTTCATTCTTCTTTACTTTCTTTATTTCCTTCCTTCCTTTCCCTTTTCTTTCCTTTCTCCTTTCCTCTCTTTTCCTCTCCTTTTTTCTCCTTTCCTTTCCCTTCCTTCTTCCCTTTCTCCAGGCCTTGATTTCCTTCCTTATAAAATATGATTATAAACCCTATGTTGTCTACTTCATGACTGTGTGAAAAGGATTGAATGAAATATTAGCAGCAAAAGGCTTCAGATCTAACTAGAGTTGAAAGAGACCTTAGAGATGATCAAGTCTAAAACCCCTGCAAGGATGATGAGGATGATGATGATGATGATGATGATGATGATGATGATGATGATGATTGATGATGATGATGATGTCTCTTGCTGACAATGGGCAATGAGGCTTCTCTCTGGATCTCAGCTTCCTTCTCTAGCAGGAAACAGTTGGACTTTATGCTCTCTATGATCCCTTTTCACTTAGAATCTATGATATGGTGATGGCAATGATAAGAGCACCGTCAAAGATCTGACGTGACTAAGTGCTGCTCCGGGTGATTCATTCATTTTCCTAGCAAATATTTATTAAACTCCTACTGTGTTCTGAGTCTCACACTGGGCGTCAGAGTGGGTCCAAAGATAAACAAGACATTGTTTCTTGTCTTCCGCAGGCTTATAATCTCACCAAGAAAGGGATACATGTTCCAATAAGTATAATAAGAATAAAATGGGATACAGTGTTTTGAGACCTTGAGTAGGAAGAGACTGTTGCCAGTTGGGAAGAGCAGGGGATTTCAGCTGCACTTTCAGGAGAAGCTCCCAGCTCTAAGCTGTGGCAGATCCTTTCAAATGCAGATCCCCAGGACACAGCTGTTGGGTTCTCATTAGAGGTTTCCCTGTAATGAGGGAAGCTCAATATTCAACAGGTGCCTTCTTCCCCTTGCCCAAGGCCTATGAGAAGCCCCCGGAATATGCCCAAGGTGGCATCTGCTTGTTTTGAAAAAGAATCAAAGGGAAAACCATCTCTTCTCATTTCTCATTTTCAGAAAGTGACACTTGAAATGGATTTCGGGCACCTTGTCAAAGCTTGGCTCACTGTCCACCAGACCCAGCAAGGGGGAGCGAGAGTAGCTGCCATTGGGATAGCTTGGAGTTTTGCATGTCACAGCTGCTCTCAGTCCTACAGTGCTGGTTTCAAGATTGATTTAGAGAGTTCGCTTCATAATAAATTGCTTCTTTCCTCCCACACCACAGGGGGTCAGCTACTCCTGGCTTTCCCATCAGGAAAGGCACAACTTTGTGTTTAGAATGTGAAGTGAGCAGATGTCAAGCTTCCAATCTCCTTGAAGTTGGATGCCAATTTGAGTCTTTATTCCTGTTTGATCTATTTGGTTTTTAGGGGGGGGTTTTGTTTGATTTTTGTTTTTGTTTTTTGTTTTTTTGTTTTTGTTTTTTTTTTGGTTTTGTTTCCCCCTCCCCCAGGTGACTGTCATACAGCAGAAGCACTGATAGAAGCGTCACAAGGTCTGGATTTGTGTCGTGATAACTCACTTATTACCTTTAGGAACTTGGTCACGTTACTGATCTTTATTTTTTCATTTGTGAAATGGGTGTAATGTTAGAAGCTTAAAGGGCTACATAAATATGATCTTCTGTGAGCACAAAAATTCTTTTTCCCCATATGAATCTTTGAATAAAACTATCTGTGGACAACACAGCCCTTGTTCATAATGGACACTTCATAAATATTTGTTGTTGATTTTATTTAGCACCTTATTCTCCTTGTATAACATTTGACACAGTTGAAAGCACTTCCCTTCTTGATAATCATTGCCTCTTTCTTGTTGCCTTCCACCATTATAACCCCCTACTATAACGGTTCCCCACCTACCTCTGCAACTACTACTTCCCTAACAACTCCACTGGCTTCCCATTTTCCTTTTCTCACTTAAATCTACATATTTCCCCAAAACTATTTTAGCCCTCTTCACTGCATAGTGAAGGAACCTTTGATATAATAAATCAAATTAATCCATCTCTATTTTAGAAGGAATTCATGTTCAGCATGTTAATAGTAGAGTGCTAAATTTGGAATAAATAAGTTCTGGATTCAAATTTCACTACTAGCTGCCAGCACATATACACCTATGTGCCATGTGATCTTAAACCATTTAAACTCACTGAAAGCTCAATTTTCTCATCTAAAATAGGAATAAGCAAAGAATTTACTGCAAATGATTGTTGAGAAGAGTAAAGAGAAAGATATACATAAAGTGTCTTACATACTCTAATGCAGAACTCCTTAAACTTTTTCCACTTGTGACCCCTTTTCATCCAAGAAATTTTTATGCGATCTTGGGTTTATGGGTTTATGAAATAGATATACAAATCAAATATTTACTGATAATAAATCATAATTTCCTGATCCTCACATTCAATTACATTATCCCATATGGGGTTGCAACCCAATTTAGGAAATTGGGCTCTAGAGGACTATATACAATGATGATAATGATGATGATGATAATTACTGGTAATGTAGAATAGTGGATAGAAAGATGGCCTCAGAATCAGGAAATGTTGGGTTTCTAATCTAGCCTTTGATACACTCTCACTGTGTGACCCTGAACAAGTCTAATAACTTCCCAGTGTTCCAAGCAGAGACTGCAAATTACAAATCTAGCAATGTAGGTGAGGGAATTTCCTTACAGGCAGGTTCCTATTTATGAAATTATAGTATCTGTAAAAAAAAAAATTGGTTAGATAGGTAGAACATATATGTACACACACATATATCTTTTATGTACATATATTTTTGAAGTTTTTCAGAGTTTGGTCAAAGAAAGATCGAATTAGGTTGTATCCATAAGTTTATTCCTCCTAATATGGCAGACATGTATACATAAAAGCAACAATTTAGAACTGAACTCAGGTGTGCTTAAGCAGCAGGGGTTATAAACATAAGAATCCCAAGTTGGGGAGGGTTGTAATTAAAAAATGTTCTGAATAGGTTATCAAGGCAAAAATCATAGGTCAGGGAATGGGGGTAATCACATATCCATGGGCTGGGATGTTCTTTAGAAGGCATTTCATGGCTATATAAGGTTTAGTCATTGAGCTGGAAGTTGACATGAGCCAGTTTGAGATGGTTCTGTAGCACAGCAGAGAGAGTTCTAGATTCAAGGAGTGAATACTGCAGGGGATTTCATGCAAGGAATTTCTGATATGCCCAGTTTAAGGAATGCTCAGTTTGTCTCCTGCTTGGCTGATTCTGATTCCTAAATCAGTCTGGTCCCTTTTGGATAAAAGGGGAGCTCAAGCAAATCAAGATGGTTAGTAAAAAGTATTAACTACCTCAGTTCCTAGATATATGTATACATGTTATGCATATATGTATGTGTCATATATGTTTATTATATATCCATATATGTATGTGTATAGGTATATGTATACATGTGTGTATATGTGTATATATACATATATAGATATTATTATAATTGTATTATAAGTTCTCCAAATTTATGTAATGCTGTATTTGATGGAAGAGATAATTAAGACCCAGTTATTGCTCTCAGGGAATTCACATATTATAGTAATCTATAGATCCAGACTCCTCTAAGAGGGAAAGAAGGAATGGCCCTTAGATCAAAGGATTACAGGATTATGGATTTAGTCCCCAAAATGGATCTTAGATATCAACAAGTCATACCTCCTGTTTTATAGGGAAAGAAACTGAGATTTAGTGTGGCTAATCTGCCTGCCACAATTGAGCAGTTAATGTCAGAGTCAACATAAGAGGATAAAGTTGTTATATAATTAAAAACTGAGATTCATATTTTCATCAAAAGTTTTGTTTCCCCTCCCTTTCACCAAACCCCTTAAAAAAAAGAAAAAAAAAAAAAGAAAGGAAAAACAGTCCACCAGCACACGCAGGTGAATGCACTCTGATCCAACAATACTTCTGGCTTCCTCTTCCTAATTGCTGAATAGGCCCAAACAGGCCAAAAGATGAGGGAATGGTTTCCACTGTCTTCATTATTCCCTGGAAGCACATCCCCTCTGCCCCCTCTCTTCCCCACCCACACAGTCACACCACACCCCAAAGTTGACTCATTTTCTCCCTCCCAGAAAATGTCTCTTATAAACTGACTACACAGTAATATCCCAGAAGTAAACAATTAACTTGTCTTTTTATACTAGAAGTTAAGAAAATAAGCTCAATACTTCATATTCCCACACCCACTCCTGCCCAAGAAATCAATTTAATGGGTGCAGCTGGGTCATACCATGGAGTGCACATGAACGCTAAAATGGCAGGAAGTGTATGGGCAAAGGTAAAATGCCAGAGACCCAAGTAATAAGGAGTAGAATTAGAATCTACTTCACTTGACTCATCCAAGATTCCATCCAAAAGATCACCAGATTTGAAGTCAGGATCCCAGAGATTCTATCCTGTCTCCTGATCTTTTCTTTTTTCTTTCTTTCTTTCTTTCTTTCTTTCTTTCTTTCTTTCTTTCTTTCTT